>GL376605.1:984538-1096796 GCA_000143045.1 Globisporangium ultimum DAOM BR144 | reverse complement strand
ACAACAGATCCTACATGCATGTGTGACGTCATCTGATGATGTCACAAGTATCCATGTACTAATCAAGTACAGAGTGATAGTTCCGACTTGGGAATATACAATGGTGACGAGACCGACGTGTCTCTATCCTCTGAAGTGAGCGGTGGGAGCCAATCACTTCGCAGGGAATCTCTGCGGTACTTCAAGTTCAAGTTCCCAGCAGATCCCCTAGGTTCAACCTCAGTGTACCCAAGGTTTTATATATCAGATTCATAGGTTTTATTTCTGCATGTGTAGGTTTTAGTTGTAAAACCTCTAGGAGCCCTAGTGATGTTTTATATGTAGTGTCAGGAACCATAAGCTCATTTCAATTCAGTTGCATTTTTGCCAAGTTCCTCTCAAGTCTTCCTCTCAAGCGCAAGCGTTCGTGCTGTGTTTGAGGCTGTCTCGGATAGCCTCTTACACAAACACTTGTTGACCGTTGCCGAAGAGCTGCGCGTCCATGGCGATGACTGCTCGCTCGAAACATCCGCTCGAGTCTTAGCGCATCTCCGTCCAGAGGTTCTTGTTGATAGCCGACAACTCTCGAAGGTAGCTTGGAAGCAGACCGATGGATCGCGTGCCTTCAGCGTACAATTCCTTCAGCACATCTTCTTTCGCTCGGTGGACGAGCGATTTACCGCACACAACGCCGTTCTGCAACCTGAGCTGTTCCGCGAGTGTCGCTGCCGATACTGAGTTGTCGGCCACGACAGACGCCCTGAGCACTGTGCTGCCAGCGACCTGACGTTGCGTTGGCTTGGCAACGCCAGTGCAGTTCGTATGCTCAAGGCAGCTCGACGTCACGTGCCACAACGACTCTTTTTGCCTGTGCCGAGTGCGCGATGCATTCACATACCAATCGCAGTTTGCGCACGAGCACACATACCTTCTAAACGTGCCGCCTTTGGTTGACACTACTGCGCGTTTCCCTTTCTTCAACGCCACGTCCTGGATGGACGCCGTCATTGTTTTGCTTGACTCCCATTTCTGCGACAGCAACGTCATTTGCTCCACTACTTGCCGCTTGCGGTCCGCAACTGAGGCGAAAGAATGAAGACGAGAATGGACCGCGACGAGAGCCAGAAAATTGAACAAACTGGCATGAGACTGTGTCATTAGACATTTTGTTTGATTTGGCATCAAATTGCCACGAAACCTCTTTATATACGTTTGAGTCACCTTTTGGAATTTTCTATAGATACTTAGATAGATTTTGAATCGTGGTCTGTGTCGCGAGTTTGTGATAAAACGACCTTCGTGCAACATGGTGCTGTGCTTTGAAACAACATCGAACTCCAAACGGCACGAAGATGACGATGAAGAGGACGACGCTGCGGGTGCTGCTCGTGGCGACGCTGTGCGCGGCGCACGCGCTCGTGGCGTCTGCTGGAGAGAGAGATGCTGCTGCTTCTACTGCTTCGCACGCGTACCGCCGTCACAGCAACAACTGGGCCGTCGTGGTGCGTTTACCTTCGTGCTCTCTTTCTGTCTGATGAAAGCTCTCGTCCTTTCAGCATCACGTGCTTCTATAGGGGAGAGCAATGTATGCGTAGCAATTCATGATGCCTTATGCTGATACTGTGTGGCTTTGGCTTTTTTTGTGGACTCACTAGGTGGATACGTCGCGCTTTTGGAGCAACTACCGGCATATCGCGAATGCGTTGTCGCTGTATCACTCGGTCAAGCGGCTGGGGATCCCAGACAGCCAGGTGCGCAGCTCTTTATTGTCTGTGTGTCTGTAGTAAAATCGTACTAACTTGGTAAGATTGTGTGTGTGTGTGTGTGTGTGTGTGTGTGTGTGGATATTGGTGTGACTTTTGTAGATCATCTTGATGTTGGCGGATCAAATGCCATGTAATGCGCGCAACTGTTTCCCAGGCGAAGTGTTCAACAGCCGCACACAAAAGATCAACCTGTACGGACACACGAGTCGTGGATTCTTTCCATACGTACCTCGTGTATTAGATATGTGTGGAGAAGAGAACTGACGGCAGCTAAATGGCGGCTCTGGGTTATGTGAACAGTTACGGGAAGAACGTCGAAGTCGACTACCGAGGAGCCGAAGTCACCGTCGCGAACTTCATCACCGTGCTTACCGGTATGTGGATACGGCTTGGCGTCTAGAAGGGTGCCCTTGTTTATACGATGCTGCACTCACATCGTGACTGTATCTGCTTGTTTGTATGTGCTTGTCGGACGAATGCATAGGTCGTCATAAGCCTGGAACCCCTGCGTCGAAGAAACTGGACACAGATGAGAACAGCAACATCTTTGTGCGTACCTATTATAGTTTGGCATTTAGTTGACTGGAGATGATTGCATGTATCACCTATTTTTCCAGCTTTACTTTTATATATTTTACTGGTTATTCGTGTCAGAGAGCACTAACAACGGCGTTTGCACTTTGCTTGTACAGATTTTCATGACGGGTCACGGCGGAGATGGCTTTTTGAAGTTCCAGGTGTGAAAACTTGAGGCAGAAGACCAAGCTGCTCGACTTGACATGATGCAATGCTAACATTGCATTGGGCTACCCATATCATGTTGTTGTAGGACTTTGAAGAGCTCTCGAGCCAAGATATTGCAGACGCCATCCAAGAAATGCACGTCAAGAAACGGTGATGATTGCTTCTTGGTTATTGTTGTTAAATGAGAGCAACACTAAATTTTTTGCGTTCTGGGTCGACTTTTGACACCAATCTAGGTATCATGAGATCTTTTTCATGGTCGACACGTGCCAGGCCGGATCGCTCTCAAACGCCATCGTGTCGCCAAACGTAGTTACGATTGGCAGTTCGCAAACGGGGGAAAGCTCTTATGCGCACCATTCCGACGAAGAGGTACGACGCCAAGTATACGTGACCTGATGACTCTGTTAATTTGTCCTCTTACCTTGGTTCTTGCGTTTTGCCATACAGTTGGGCTTGGCGGTCATCGATCGCTTCACGTTTTCGACACTCGACTACCTGCAGCGCATGAAGGTTGGTGACTGGATTCGTAACTCGTCGTTGCGCGAATTGTTCAACTTTTACGATCCACGCATGCTCTACTCGACGCCGGACTATCGCGACGATATCCTTGGCCGAGACATTGACGGCGTGCCGATCACGGACTTCTTTGGTTCGGTTCTCGACGTGCAACTGCACTACGATGAAGAAGCGTATCCACTTGAGGGCGTCAGCGACTTCGACAATCATCAGCGCCAGTTGCCTGAGATCACTGCCACCGACGAGTCGAAGACCATGGACTCGGTTTCTCCAGCGAACCAACAGCATCAGCAGCGACAGCAAAAGCGTTTTCGATTCTCAACCGATTTCTTCCTCGTGGGCTTGGCATTTGTGATCGGTATATTGATTGTCACGAATAGAAAGATATAATAAAATAAGAGAAAGCGGAGGCGCATGCCTACACACCGACTGACACACATACAAACGGGGACTAAGGTAACGCTCATTTGTGTTTGCTTATTACGATATTGCCATGCTCCTAGCAGCGTCAATGATTCAATCGACTATCCCGATTTCTAATTGCATGCCCACTTTAGAGTTGGGGAGGCGTACGCGCCCTTGGTGTGGAACCGTGGCCACTATTGAATGGTTGACGTGAGCATAACACGCTCAAGATTGAGGGCTCGAGTTGTTTTTTTGCTAAAAAGGCTCAACGTGCTTGGCGAAGCCGGGCACCTTGAGCCTTGCCTATATATATATTTTGCGATTGTCAGTGGGGGAGGTGATTTTTAAGAATGCTGTCAATTTTCAGCTTATCCACAACCAGCCCTGAATGCCTCCAGCAAATACTGATTGTCAAGATACCAAGTTCCACGAGTCAGCTAGTCATTCAATACTCTCAAGAATTGTGATCCTGTCGTATGGATTAGCCGAACCCTTTATAAGCTTTAGGCTCGCAGTTTCGTCTATGGCATTTGCAAGAGCCATGCGATGGTCGAATGCGCGTCGTGCGTTGACAATCTGTCTCGGGTGTCTTGTTCGATTCTTGGGTCTTGAGCGTCATGCGGGTGCTGCTGTCTTGTTTATAATACCTCCTTCCAACATAACTTTAATAAAATCACCTTCTCCCCCACTGACAATCGCAAAATATATATATAGGCAAGGCTCAAGGTGCCCGGCTTCGCCAAGCACGTTGAGCCTTTTTAGCAAAAAAACAACTCGAGCCCTCAATCTTGAGCGTGTTATGCTCACGTCAACCATTCAATAGTGGCCACGGTTCCACACCAAGGGCGCGTACGCCTCCCCAACTCTAAAGTGGGCATGCAATTAGAAATCGGGATAGTCGATTGAATCATTGACGCTGCTAGGAGCATGGCAATATCGTAATAAGCAAACACAAATGAGCGTTACCTTAGTCCCCGTTTGTATGTGTGTCAGTCGGTGTGTAGGCATGCGCCTCCGCTTTCTCTTATTTTATTATATCTTTCTATTCGTGACAATCAATATACCGATCACAAATGCCAAGCCCACGAGGAAGAAATCGGTTGAGAATCGAAAACGCTTTTGCTGTCGCTGCTGATGCTGTTGGTTCGCTGGAGAAACCGAGTCCATGGTCTTCGACTCGTCGGTGGCAGTGATCTCAGGCAACTGGCGCTGATGATTGTCGAAGTCGCTGACGCCCTCAAGTGGATACGCTTCTTCATCGTAGTGCAGTTGCACGTCGAGAACCGAACCAAAGAAGTCCGTGATCGGCACGCCGTCAATGTCTCGGCCAAGGATATCGTCGCGATAGTCCGGCGTCGAGTAGAGCATGCGTGGATCGTAAAAGTTGAACAATTCGCGCAACGACGAGTTACGAATCCAGTCACCAACCTTCATGCGCTGCAGGTAGTCGAGTGTCGAAAACGTGAAGCGATCGATGACCGCCAAGCCCAACTGTATGGCAAAACGCAAGAACCAAGGTAAGAGGACAAATTAACAGAGTCATCAGGTCACGTATACTTGGCGTCGTACCTCTTCGTCGGAATGGTGCGCATAAGAGCTTTCCCCCGTTTGCGAACTGCCAATCGTAACTACGTTTGGCGACACGATGGCGTTTGAGAGCGATCCGGCCTGGCACGTGTCGACCATGAAAAAGATCTCATGATACCTAGATTGGTGTCAAAAGTCGACCCAGAACGCAAAAAATTTAGTGTTGCTCTCATTTAACAACAATAACCAAGAAGCAATCATCACCGTTTCTTGACGTGCATTTCTTGGATGGCGTCTGCAATATCTTGGCTCGAGAGCTCTTCAAAGTCCTACAACAACATGATATGGGTAGCCCAATGCAATGTTAGCATTGCATCATGTCAAGTCGAGCAGCTTGGTCTTCTGCCTCAAGTTTTCACACCTGGAACTTCAAAAAGCCATCTCCGCCGTGACCCGTCATGAAAATCTGTACAAGCAAAGTGCAAACGCCGTTGTTAGTGCTCTCTGACACGAATAACCAGTAAAATATATAAAAGTAAAGCTGGAAAAATAGGTGATACATGCAATCATCTCCAGTCAACTAAATGCCAAACTATAATAGGTACGCACAAAGATGTTGCTGTTCTCATCTGTGTCCAGTTTCTTCGACGCAGGGGTTCCAGGCTTATGACGACCTATGCATTCGTCCGACAAGCACATACAAACAAGCAGATACAGTCACGATGTGAGTGCAGCATCGTATAAACAAGGGCACCCTTCTAGACGCCAAGCCGTATCCACATACCGGTAAGCACGGTGATGAAGTTCGCGACGGTGACTTCGGCTCCTCGGTAGTCGACTTCGACGTTCTTCCCGTAACTGTTCACATAACCCAGAGCCGCCATTTAGCTGCCGTCAGTTCTCTTCTCCACACATATCTAATACACGAGGTACGTATGGAAAGAATCCACGACTCGTGTGTCCGTACAGGTTGATCTTTTGTGTGCGGCTGTTGAACACTTCGCCTGGGAAACAGTTGCGCGCATTACATGGCATTTGATCCGCCAACATCAAGATGATCTACAAAAGTCACACCAATATCCACACACACACACACACACACACACACACACACAATCTTACCAAGTTAGTACGATTTTACTACAGACACACAGACAATAAAGAGCTGCGCACCTGGCTGTCTGGGATCCCCAGCCGCTTGACCGAGTGATACAGCGACAACGCATTCGCGATATGCCGGTAGTTGCTCCAAAAGCGCGACGTATCCACCTAGTGAGTCCACAAAAAAAGCCAAAGCCACACAGTATCAGCATAAGGCATCATGAATTGCTACGCATACATTGCTCTCCCCTATAGAAGCACGTGATGCTGAAAGGACGAGAGCTTTCATCAGACAGAAAGAGAGCACGAAGGTAAACGCACCACGACGGCCCAGTTGTTGCTGTGACGGCGGTACGCGTGCGAAGCAGTAGAAGCAGCAGCATCTCTCTCTCCAGCAGACGCCACGAGCGCGTGCGCCGCGCACAGCGTCGCCACGAGCAGCACCCGCAGCGTCGTCCTCTTCATCGTCACTTTCGTGCGGCGTTGACGCTACTTTATAATGCTCGGTCACCTCAGTTTGCAGTATCGGTAAAGTGCAATTTCGGACATAGCAGAGTATTGCGTATTTTATCGTATTGCACAGAAATTGGATGGCTTGATGTGCGGTTTAAGACGTCTCACTTCAAGCTCACATGACCTTGATCATGCACGCATGCTAAACGTATTTACTCATATAGTAGCCTCTTCTCCGCTGAAGTACGATTGACTCCTCCCGTTTTCCTCGTGTAATTAATAATTCCCACACAACAGCAATAGAGTCCCAAAATGGCGGATGCGGTGGTGCTCGAGGCGCGCGTGCGCATGAAAAAGCGCGACGGACGCGCTGCGTTCTCGGAAAAGTGGCTGCGATGGACACCAGACGTCTCCCCCGAGATCTCTGCCGGCGGTGCGGACGACGCCGCCGTGGCAGCGGCCAAGCCGATCGTCGTGGCATGGAGCAATGTGCAGGATCAGCAGGTGTCGTCGCTGTCGTCTCCCAAGGCAATGATCCGGCTGCGCATGGCCAACGGCAATGTGACGCTCGTGCTTGAGTTCGTCAGCGCCAAGTCGCTTGAGCACGCGTTTGAGGTGCGCGACCAGGCCAAGATACTCATCACCAAGTGGATCCTCTGCAATTCCAGCAAACAGCAGCAGCGGCACGGCGCCGCGGCGCGCACGCCGCTGTGTAACGCAACCGAGATCAAGCAACGCGCAGCTCTGCTGGCCGCGAACCCGACGCTCAAGCGGCAGCACACGGAGATGGTGAACGAAGGTCTGATTTCTGAGGAAGATTTCTGGGCGAGTCGCCGCCACTTGATCGCGAACGAGGCCAGCAAGCGCCAAAAGACGGGCAAGACGTCGGCAATCCTCACGGATCTAAGTGGAGACAATGATACAGGCGGCAATGTGGTCAAGTACAATCTGAACGCCGAGGTGATCCACCAGATCTTTATTCAGTACCCAGCCGTGCACCTCGCGTACCAGGCCCAGGTGCCCGACAAGATGACGGAGACCGAGTTCTGGGGTGCGTTCTTCAAGTCAAAGTACTTCCATCGCGACCGCAAAGCCGGCCATGAAGATATGTTCACGAAGTACGAGGAAAAGGAGAAGGAGATGACCAAGGGTGTGAGTATCGATCCGCGCGCGATCGTGGATCCGCTCGTGGACTTGACGTCGACGGAAGAGGATGCTGCGAGCGTGACGCACAGTCTGCAGAAAGCGCGGCCGGGACCGAAAGATGACGGCTCGAACATCACAATCGCCAAGTTCAACCGTCACGGTGCTTACGTGTTGGATCCATCGCATGCTGGGAAACTACAGCAAGGCCACGTTGAGGCTTCGAAGCCACGTGCAAACTACCACGACAACGTGAGAGAAGCAACCCTACTGGACGATCTGCAGTCAAAGGCGCCACCTCCGTACAACCCGCTGACGCTCGAAGATGAATCACGGTACTTCCAGCAGCCGTCGCAAGACGGCGGTAATGGAGCTGTGGCGACGACGCTTGTGGACGCGACGGCGCAATTCCAGCGTGTGTGTCGGGCTTCATTTGCTTTGGATCTCGCGTTCCCGCCAGCCACGACATCGCTAAATGTGCTCAAGGAGGTTGTTTCATCCTCTGAAGGCTCCGGATCGGACGCGTCCACGTCGTTTGGCGCGACGACCACGAGTGGTGGCATGACGGCTGAGTACATCCCGACCGAGTTCAAGAAGCAGGTGTACAACCAGTTCCACGACGTGAATGAGCTGCTGCGCCACTTTTTATCGTTCAAAGCCAAGGTCGCGCAGGGTGGCGGCGCCGATGCGCAGCACAAACTCAACAAGATCGTTGAGAAAATGGGCTCCAAGTACGACGAGCTCGTGAAGATCCGCGAGGCGCTGCCGCCGCACGAGCGCAACCTGCTCGCGCCGCTGCTCAAACCCTTTGACGACCAGCTCAACCTCGCGTTTATTTAAACCATACAAAACAGAAGCACACCCACATGCGTGAGAGCACCGCAACAAAGAGAGAGAGAGAGAGTGGTGCAGAGACCTAGGCTAACATGATACTCAATGGCAGCAAAAGATACCAGGAGTCAGGAATGTATGTAGGTAGCTACTCACAAAATGCACTTTCTCGTGTGCAGCCGTTGTGGTTATCGTGCCAACACTCTCATTCCAGTATTGATTCTGTGGCGGCAAAATGGACGCTGCTGGGAATGCTGGTGCTGACATGGCAACCGCCATGGAAGGATCCATCGCTGCTGCTTCGGGTGGTCACCAGGACCCGCAGGCAGCCGGCGCGCTCGTGCCGTTCTCGTTTCGCAACCCGTTCCACGACGCACTGCGCGACGCCACGCGGTGGTTCCCGCTCGCGGGCACGCACATCCGCATCGACCAGTGCTGGAAGCCTGACGGCCGCGGCGGAACGGCCATCGGGTTCGGCGCGTCCGTGTACGACGCCGCGATTATGCTCTCGCTGTACCTGGACAACCACCGCGACGCTGTGTTTGGCAAGCGCGTGGTTGAGTTGGGTGCCGGACCGGGGCTCGTGGGCATTGCGGCGGCGCACTGCGGCGCCAAATCCGTGGTCATCACCGATGGGGACCCTGCGTCCGTGGCGCTTACACACAAGAACATTGGGCTCAATGGCCTCGACTTCGCTGAAGTCTCTGCGCAGCAGTATCTGTGGGGTGAGCAGGACCACCCACTTGTCGTGAAAAACGAGTCTGCGTTCGATGTCATCCTCGGTGCAGACATCGTCGCATGCCCGTACGCTGGCGCCTTCGAGTCGCTTTTACAAGCATTCCGGGATCTGGCTGGCTCCAACACACTGCTGCTACTCGCATACAAACTGCGCCATGGCTCCGAGTCGTCGTTTTTCACGAAATTCAAGGCGTACTTTGACGTGGAGCAGGTCCCCGCGAGCGAACTCCACGCCGACTTTCAGCAAGGCGATATCGTATTGTACCGTGCGCGGTTAAAACGCCAGAGCAACAATGCGAAAACAACAGCATGAACAATACACTGATAACAATGACGTCCGAATATGGTGTGTATGAAATGAAAATTACTTACTTGCTCTGCATATTATGCGTCTACTGTTTCTATCGCGTGCAATTATATATACTCTCTGTCTATACGTTCTCTAAGCCTTGACGATCGCCTCGACGACAGTCCGATTAAAGTCCACGGGGTTGTCGAGAAACACTTGGTGGCCGCAGAACGGTACGAGGTACAGGTCGGCGTCGTCGCGGCCGCTCGCACGGAATCGCTCCACGATCTTCTTCCCGTGGCGAAAGTCCATCCAGTCGGACTCGCCACCATAGATGAACGTCAGCGGCATCGGCACGGTCTCTGGCTGAAGCATGTCGGTCAGTGGACGCACAGCGTACGCGCCAGGCGCCAAGTGCGTCGTCATGGTCTTCTCGCCCGAGGCCTTGAGTGCCCAGTTGTGGTAAATGTACTCGCTCAGATCGTTCAGGTCAACGCTCCCGCTGCGCAACGCGCTCGTCTGCGGCATGAACGAGATGCGGCGCGTCAGCACGTTGCTCACTAGCTGCGGACCGTACGGACCGACGAACCGCGCGATCGACATGGGCGTCACGCCGTTTTCCCACGCCGAGATGGCCATTCGACGCACCCACGAGCTTTGGCGAGCCTTCTCGAGCGCCGAGTCGGGGTCAGGAATTGGCGGACGGCTGACACCGGCAGGCGACACCAACAAGAGATGCTATAGCAATATATACACAAAAGAGACGCGCGCACATTAGTTTTAAATCAAAAACTTCTCTCAGTTTCAAATCGCATTCTGTCGACTTACGTTCACGTTTTGAGGGTTCTGAATCGCGTAAGAGGACGCAAAGATTGCCTGCAAAACAGAAAAACAACGTGGTTAGCTATACGAAAGATAAACAATCGACTCAAACGAATGCATGATCCTGAAATGAACGTACCCCCATCGAGTGCGCGCAAAGGTGGAACTTGTCGAGCTCCAGCTCCTTTCGCCAGCTCTCGAAGTTGCTCAGAACGAATTCGTTTGCGCTGTCAAACTATAAAGTTTACCACAAATACAGATTTTCGCATGGGGTCAGTTTGTTTTGTCTAATGAGTAAAATGATGTACGCGTACTTACATCCTTGTATGGAAAATCTGGACGATCGGATCGGGCCACACCGATCCATTCTACAGCGTACTATTCGGCGCAAATATATCGAGTACATAATACCAACTCAATAAAAAGTAATCATGCGTACACATCTACCATAGAAAAAGAACATACACCAACGATTACGTACCACATTGAAATGTTGTGCTAAAGCTGCCAGGTTCTACAAAAAATCGGAGAGAGCAAGTGAAATCAGTCAAGCAATCGCGTTTTTCCATAAAGAAATTCTCACAACTAAGCACCACAAATGCACATACCATCGCCCAGACAGCATTCCCGCCCGCAAAGCCGTGCACCAGTACCAAGTTGTCCACTTTCCCGCTCTTGACCTTTTCTTTATCGGTACACGGCACAATCACCGTCCCGAGCTTGGCCACTTTGGTCATCTCGAACGGCGTCGACGGGATCGCTTTTTCCCAAATCTTGCGCTCGACTTGCTCCAGTTTGTCGTAACTCGCGGGCACCCATTCCCAGAACCTGCCTTTCGTGGTGTAGCCTACAACGACCATCAATCCTGTCCACCATAAATACATCAAACGCCTTTTTTCCAACACACACGCACAAAGAAACAGAAAGCGACAAGCTGCTGCTGCCACATTCAGCAGCAGCAGAATCAGCGAGTGCGTACCTGCGGAGGCGGCCAGGGGGCGTAGCATCTTGGCCAACACCATCGTCTTCACCCACGTTCTCTTGAGGAGGTCCAATTTTGAAATGAAGAGCTTATTTTGAGAAAGTGAGATTGATTGGGAAGAGTGATGGTCAATTATCTTTGTCGACCAACAGTCTGGAAGACCATCATTCTTTTAAACAAAAGGAGCGTAATCATGGATGATGCTATAGGCAGTTGATGACTCAGAAATTGACTGACTGATCGAAGATCAGACTTCACTTTACGGTCTTTTCTCTTTAGAAGTGGTTCACTGGGCCTACTTTTCTTGGCTGGTGTGTGCACCTCCCACTTAGTTGGTTGCGTCGCCGCGCAGCGCATCGATGAGCATCGTGTTGAACGCGTCGACGTTGTCCATGAACACCTGGTGGCCCGCAAGCGGCACCTTCAGCACCTGCACGCGCTGGTGGTTCACAAAGCTCTCAGCGACCTGAATTAGCGAAAGATGCAGGCCATAACCGTTAAGCAAATGCCCATTTTTCACATACAAAATCACAGAATTTGGCATCTGGCACAGCACCTTTTCGCCATGGCTCGAGTCCATCCAGTCAGGTCCTCCGCCGTACCTGAGTTCGTGCAGCAAAGGGCAGTGAGATTAGGCAACGTTCAATGTGCGTGCATGAGGTGGGCAATGGTAAAGGAAGCAAACTAACGGAGCAATGGCAAAGGAGACAACTCAAACAAGCAGCGCACACTCTAACGTACATGAATGTGATCGGGACCTTGATGGTCGCTGGAGTAAGCATCTCGCACAGCGGTTTCCGAGCAAACACGCCCTGAAGAAAAAGTAGTCGTCAGCAAGTGGTTGGCGTTCGTTTGTGCGCCTAAACAACAACAAGCAAAGCATTTCCGTACCGGCAGCAGATGGGTGTGCATGGCGATTTCGCCCGATTTCTTCAACGCCCAATTGTGGTACCAGTACTCGGCGACCACTTCCTTTGGGATGAGGCCTCGCTTGATGGCGCTCGTCTCAGGCATGACGCTGATGCGAGCTGACGCAATGAACCGCAACAGCGCAGGTCCAAAGGGACCAGCATACCGAGCCACACTCTGTGCAAATCACACATACATGCATATGAAAGCTGTAAAGTACATAGCGAAGAAGTAACTATGTCACGCTTACCATTGGAGTGAGACGAAGGTTCCAAAGGAATCGGAAGATCTTGATACCAAGCGGCTGCTGACCTGGTGGAGGTGGATGGCCGACACCTGCTGGCGACACGAGTACCAGATGGTCGACGCGGTCTGGGAAGCGCACAGCGTACGAACTCGCAAACATCGCCTGCACAGTAGCCGCAAGCACATCAAATCAAAGAACTATGTGCAGAAAGCCATCAACTACAAGGAACAGCAAACACGTTCATACCCCCATCGAATGGCCACACAACACAAAGGTGTCCAGCTGTAAGCAAGTACACAAACGAGAAAATGTGAGGAAAGATGATCACCATCATTCCCCAGCATTGATATTGACGCCACTGAAATGCGAGCGGTACCTTGAGCTCTTTGCGCCATTCCTCAATTGCGTTCACAAAAATGGTGTCAGCTTCTTCTTGCTGGTCATGAGAAAGTTGAAAGGTACAAACAAACAGCAGCAGCAGCTTGTTAGTTGCTTGTAAACGTAAGCATGAACACATCCAACAGCAGATTTACCTCGTAGGACGCAAAGTTCGGGCGATCAGATCGTCCAGTGCCGACCCATTCGATCGCATACTGCAGTCAAGCAAACAGTCAAGCAAACAGTTAAACGAGGAGACAAATTAGGAATTCCTCCTCGCAGTCATACAGCATCTCGCGTCAACGTACCACATTGTAAAATTGTGCGAGATGCTCCAGGTTCTGAAAATACGAAAGTCAAGCACACACATAACGAGCTCAGTCGCAAGCACAGACCTGTTACGAGCAGACAATCACGAGGGCTATTTACACAAGCCCAGAGCGCGTTGCCAGCTGCGAAGCCGTGCACCAGCACGATCGTTTGCTTCTTTGTCTTGTTACTGTCTGTACACGGCACGAACACCGTCCCCAGCCCTGCAATTTTCATCATTTCGAACGGTATGCGCAGGTTGCGGCTCAGGATGTGGCGCTCCACACGCTCAAGCTCCTCGTATCGCGCAGGGATCCAGAATTTCGCATGCGAGATCGCGACCACGACCGGCAGCAGCAGAAATAGCAAGGCAAACGCAACTGATGAGCAAAGCAAAAAGAGAAAGAGATGATTGTGAGTACGCAGCATTCGACCAATGTAAGAATGCACACATACCGAGTGTAATGCCCGTGACAAACTGCCAGTGCTTGAGCGCGCACACAGACTCCCAGAGCATCACAGCGAAGAACAGCGGCGCGAGCATCTCCACGAGCAACGGGAGCCCATTCGTGGCGGTGATGGTCTGGTCTAAGCACACCATGACGAGGTTGTGGAAGCGCCACTGGCCCACGAGCAGCGCCGCGAGCACAGTGCCCAGCAGCGCCAGCATCTGGAGGAAATTGCGCGCACCCTCCAGCTCATGCATTAGTCTTTCCGCGTCGTCAGTGCCATCGACGAACTCCACAAATGTGGCGCCGTGTTGGTGCTCGATCAGATACACTTCGTAGAGCACGACGCCCGACAGCAGCGACAGCAAGACCAGACCCACGGCCGAGAGCTTCTTGGACGACGCCGTGAGCACGCTGCCGATGAGCCCGTAGAGCAGCCAGAAGGGCGTGAGAGCCACAAACGCGAGCACGAACGCGCCGGCCTTCCACGGCGACACGCGCGGCCGCACGCGCTTGCCGCTCGGGGCACTGGGAGCTGCGGGCTCTGCCATCACGAACAGCTCAATTTCGGAAAAAATCTGTAAATGAGCTTCGAGATTCGACGCTATTACGTATAGCGTGAACAAGGGAATGCCGATTATGCAGTACCGTGTACACTGGAAGTACGACTTGTTCAAAATCCATATTGTGTTCTCGGAATGATGGTAGAGAGTGTGTGCGATGATTTTCAATGTGGACCACATTCGATACGATCTGACATGGCAGCTGAAGTGACGACTGAACGTGACAAACCGCAGAGTTCTGTCGAATGAGCTCTACGCTGTGGCGCGTATCCGATAGCGCGTGGTGCGTAGTAGTGCGTCATGCAGCATGCCGTGTCGTTGTGCGTAGACTCGAAAGTTCGGCTCGCGAGTGCGAAAAAAGCGCACGCTATTTTTATCGCTGCCTGAAGACAAACAGTTGGGGCCAGTGAGCAGCGCAATGGAGTGTACGGGCTGAGGCTTCAAAGCGCTACGGAACCACATGGTCGCAGCGAAAGAGATTGGCATCAGAGGCCGCGTGCGAAGGGCAATGCGATATCAGAAATGTGATGTGAGGAGCGAAGATGTGGACGACGTCGCGATGCTATCTGGTGGGCGGGTATGCGCACTCTAGTTGCATAACTTTCACTTCATCACGTGTGCAGATCATGATTGTGTGGCCGCATGTAGATATTCGAGTGAACCAGGCACAGCTCTGGGGAAACAAACAGCACCTCAACGCTCTTCGCGTGCGTACTCGCCCTTTACGCTTATTGCCCGTTACTCTCGACCTTTCCAAGTTAACCTTATGTGGCTACGCTGGTGCTACGCATACGTCATAGGTATCGTACGTGAAAGATCAAAAGGAGCTCTAGGAGCGCGAGCGAGCGACTCGAAGGATGGAGGCCACGCTCCAGGAATCGCTAGACCGTGTGGGTGAGAAATAAGCCCAGCTGGACACTCGGATTCAGAAAATCATGCGCTTGGAGGCGCGGCTCCACGACGCGCTCACAGACCGCCATGCTGGCGTCACGGTAGCAGTCGTACCGGAGCAGATCCACAGCAACAGCGACAGCGACAGCGGCAAGAACGACCACGAGGAGCGCAAAGCAGAGCTCGCTGCGCAGGAGCACGTAGGTTGCAGGAATCGGTTGTTGCTGTAACGATAACGCAGTTCGTGTGCTAAGGTTTCTGTTGGTTGGTTGCAGGAGATTCAACTTAGTCGAGAGCGAGAGAAACATGTAGAGCATCGCAAGCCAACCATTCCTTATTTGCATGAGGCTAACTTATCCCCGTATATGTATTGGTGGAAGCACAGCTGGACGTGAAAGAGCGCGTGCTCCGTGAGAAGGAGACTGAGCTGAACGATCTCGCGCGTGCCATGGAGCGATCCTTTGCTGCCCGCGCTGTTGAAGTTGAGAGCTTGGCGCGTCAAGCACGTCAAGAGCGAGAACGGAGTCTTCTGGCGCAAGAAGATGCTGCCATGTGGACTACCAGCCTCGACGCGATGCAAACAGCGCACGCTCAAGAACGCGAACGACTCGAGAGCTTGAGCGTTTACCTAGAGGAAACTGAAGCAGCGTTGGAAACGCGGGTAAAGAGCACTTTCGTTGCGTGCTATTCTGTCAAAATATATGCGACGCACACACTCACACAAACCTATGGCACTTTGGCTGTGCATACCTATTGCACAGAAGCACAATCTGGCGCTTTTCGCCCACGAGGTCGAGTGTCAGCACCAGAGCAATGTGGCATTGCAACGTCGACTCGACGCCGAGGTTCAGAAAGTGCGCTCCCACACAAGTGGGATGCGTGACTTACGGGGAGGAGACGGGGATGATGGTACTGCGAGAGAACAAAGTTCCACGCTGCGGCGCAGTCTCACGTCGTCC
Organism: Globisporangium ultimum DAOM BR144; assembly: GCA_000143045.1. NCBI lineage: Eukaryota > Oomycota > Peronosporomycetes > Pythiales > Pythiaceae > Globisporangium > Globisporangium ultimum. Next base: position 1,080,792 of record GL376605.1, on the reverse strand, counting down.
TTGTTCCAGGCCAAGTGACGCAGCAACGGAGATTTCTGCATACTGTGTGCATACAGGGTAACAGATTCGAGTCTCAGGAACGCGGCGATTGCTGCAAGTCCTGCGTCTCGCTTTCGGTGCAGAGTGCAAGAAGTACGCATGTTTAAAGCTGCTGCGGATGAGCTGATGTGATGCGCGATGTGATGGGCAGGGACCCTCGCGTTTAAGACAGTGGCTCCATTTGCTCCCATGATTTGAAAGGGGCAGTAGTGAGAAAAGCATTGGATATAGATTGATAATTGAAGGTTATCAGATATCCAGGCTGTGCAAAGCTGGTTTCAAAGCATTAAGTACGAGTCAGAGAGCATAAATATGTATTATACATAGTACTGATTTGTAGAGGTATAAACTATGTAAGGCATTCCTATTGAAAGGGAGGATTTGAACGAGTCGCTGTCATTAACACAAATATGGGAATTTCAATGGCGTATACACATTCGGTATCCCTAGCCAAGTCAAAGCAACCAATCAAAACGTTATCACTCCAATATTCACCAATCCAGTTTGTTTAATCCGATTTTACGATTGACAAATTACAGGTATTGGGCCTTTCCATGTAACTCACAAAACACAAACGGCGCCAAATGATAGACAAATGACAGCAGCGTGCAAGTGGCCACTCCGTTCGCTTTTCCCCTACGCCACAGTCGCAAAGTCAACAGATACACACAGCAGCGAACAGCATGCGGCGGTGTGCACGCGTGACGTCGTCGCTCCTGCTGCTGCTGGCGCTCAGCACAGCGGCGGCGCAGAACGCGACGACAGCAACGACCGCTAACACGACGCGCTGCGACGCGTACGATCGGGACGCGCCGACCGCCGTGACGCTCTTTCGGTCCGCGCAGAACGCGAACAGCGATGCGGTCGTGTTGTATCCGAACTGCACGGCGTGGCCGCTGTCGCTTGTGGTGGAGGACGGCGTGCCCGCGCTCTTTGCCAGCGCGCTCAAGATCCAAGTCGTCGAGAGCGTGCCGCTCAAGAGCGGGCGATTGTGCGTTCAATCACTGTGCAACTAGGTTGCGTTTGAATGGGAGTTGAGTGATCCCGTGCTTATACGACACATGTTGTTGCTGTTTATATGCACAGATATCTGGACTCGAACGCCATCACATCTGCTAACTTGTCAGGCTACTCCGGCCTCATCCATGTGTGCGTGAGCGTTTGCGAGTTGTACACAAAGCAGATAACATGCGCTTTTTCACTCACTCTTGCGACTTATTTCCCCTTCGACACAGGATCTTGGCGTGGAATGGGATCAATAATTTCGACGACTTTGAGTTCAATTCTCCTATTAACGAGCTGTGAGTTGTGTGGCGCATAATGAGGCAATGATCATATAGTTTGTTACGAGGTTCTGGCGGACTCTGACTTTGCATGCATGTGTGTGTTTATTTGCAGAGACATTTCAAGCAACCCATCACTGACTACGATTGCGGCAGGAAAGATCCCGAGCTCGGTGCTCTATCTGTACGTCCTCAATATTGCCGTTGCCGCCCTGATCTTTGCCACAATGCGCTTATAATAATGCAAATCTATGTTTGGGTTTGTAGCTACTTGTCAGGCAGTGGATACACGACATTGAAGGATATCATAGTGCCCGACACGGTGGAACACTTGTACGTGTCGTATTTCCAATTGCTGAGCTTTCAGCAAACCGGAAGCTTTGGAATTATGTGGAAGTATGATTTGTGTTATTGACGGTACCACATTATTGCGTTTCTGGGCAGGTTTCTTGGTGAGAATTCGTTTGAGGACTTGAATTTTACGCTCTCAACGAGTATCAAAGAGCTGTACGTTGGCATTTGAAGAGGTTGTTCTTTGCCTTATGCTATGTCTATGGACCTAATGGCATATGTGTGCTGTTGTTGTCATTAGCTTTGTTGATGGGAACACTGTCGCGATCTCTGATCTCGAGAACCTGACGTTCCCTGATTCCATTGAGACCTTGTACGCACTGTACCTGGCCTGCTTGCACTGCTCATTTTCTTACATAGGCTAATTCACTTCGGCGGGCTGTATTTGCTACTAGGTCATGCACGGCATGCGGGATCGATACGATCCGAGGAGTCAAATTCCCGATCGCGCTGAAGACACTGTACGAGCGCTCCCTGTCGTCATTCTTTTTTGTGCTGGGTGCGTGTTTCTAACTGGCAGGACGGTGCAACTTTGGCAGGAATCTGACCGACAACCGGATCCAGGAGTTTGAGATTCGTGCGTCGGACCAAGTGATCTTTGAGCAGGTGCTGACCGATTTTGACGCGATTGTCCAGCAGCCATCGTGCAGTGACTCGAAGGCGACAAAAGTATCCCTCTCGAAGTTCGGAGTTGGCCTTTGTGTGGTTTCAGGTACGATCAAACCAGCGTCGTTGAGGCGCGATTAGCAAATTTGTCTCAAATGCTGAACTCTTGTGTCCATTTATGCAATGCATCCATTTGCAGATGCACGCTTTGATGAAAAATACCGTGGCGGACCCAGCACTAAGGGCCATGGTATGTGGTCCTAGCGGCAACGCATTCCTTTTTACTCTTTTTGTTTCTTACGCGCTTTTGCATTGGCGATGACGATTCTGTGCAGCTTTGGCTATCGGGTTGGCGTGTGGTGGCAGTGGTTTGTTGCTCCTGATTGTCGCATTCATCGTGTATCGTATCTACTATGCTCCGAAGCATTCCAGTAAGAAGAAGAGCCGACGAAGCAAGAAGCTGTTCTCGTTTGGGGCAACGGCGTCTAGTCAGTTGTTCGATTCCATCGACTCGATGGAGCTGCTGTCGCAGGAGTACCTGAGCAACGACGTTCGAAATGACGAGACGTTGATCCCGTATCGCATCTCGCAATCGGAGATTGTTGTTGTCGATTGGCTCGCCAGCGGTGGCTTCGGCGTCATTCACTTGGCGACGTACCGCGGTCGTGACGTGGCTGTGAAGCAGATGCTGCCGGAGAAAGCCAAGAACATGCATGCGATCAAGAGCTTCATGGACGAGATCCGACTGTGCTCGACGCTTGAGCACCCAAAGATCGTGTCGTTCATCGGGATTGCATGGAGCAACTTGCTCGATGTCGCTGTGATCATCGAGTATATGAATGCAGGCGATCTCTGGTCGACGTTGCGCGGCCACTGCGAACCTCACGCAGAGGACTGGTTCGAGCCATCGCAGTATTTGAAAAGTAAGAACTTGGTGGCGCTCGACGTGATTGAGGCACTCGTGTACCTGCACTCGTTCTCCAATCCGATCATCCATCGCGACCTCAAGGCAAAGAACGTGCTGCTGAACGACGACGGTGTTGCCAAGCTGAGCGACTTTGGGATCAGTCGAGAGATCTCGCTAGATGAGACCATGACGGGTGAAGTTGGGACCGTGGCATGGATCGCGCCTGAGATCTTGCAGGGCGAGCGGTACACCGAGAAAGCTGATATTTATTCCTTTGGCGTGCTTCTCGTCGAGTTGGACACCTGCATGGCTCCATACGCTCTGGAAATGGCCGGCCCCGAGCCGCTTACGAACACGAGAATCGCGATGATGGTGAGTGCAGGCAAGTTGACGCCATCTCTGACGCCGTCGTGTCCAGCGAGTGTGCGCGAACTCGCACAGAAGTGTCTCCAGTTCCACCCAGACGACCGACCGTCTGGCGTCGAGATCCACTACGCGCTGCGGACGCTGCAGCACTAGCAGAAGGACGTTGTTGTGGAGCTCGCGCGAATTATAAGAGGTGGTGACTTGGGCATCATCACAGTGTCCGCGTCTGGTACCTTATTTTGGATAAAGTTTTGTCAATAACCACCCTCAATAGTTCTTTCTACTTCAAGTCTGCATGCTTTTATAATGTCCGCACAAGGCAATAGCTAAATAGTCAATGTGCTAAATGCGCACTAAAAAACTAAATCCGCAAAATTGGCAACAAAACATTATTGAATAATTTAGCTCTCTCCTTCATTGGTATTTTCAAGTCCGCAAAAATTAACAAAAGTAATCATACCACAAAGTACGTTCATACTTAAATCTACGCGCTTAGCTAGGAAGGAGCTCACACCTCAAAATGTGCTTTTCTTACCTCTGCACACCCACTAACCTTACCTGACACACTGAAACCCCGCAAGCTCCATCTAATTCCGCAATTTTAGGGACGAGGTCACACTGAAACTGCTGTTGTCCACTCGCCTTTCACATTTGCTTTTTTTTCGCCAGACTTGCCTATTTGCGTCGCATTCTTTACGTGAAGTCCGCGATGCTCCTGAAGCTCGCAGTGCTCGTGGTCGGCGCCGGGAGCGTCGTGTCTGTGGGTATCGACGCGGACGAGAGCGTCGGCGACCTCAAGAAGCTCATCTGCACCGAGCAGCAGTACACGTTCCCGGCCAGCGGCCTCACGCTCTTTGAGGCCGTCGCCGTGGCCGATGGAAGCGCGGCGCCGCCGTCCGGGCGCAAGTGGCTGCCGACCGACGACCCGGACGCCAAGCGCATGAAGAAAGGCGCCGCGGCCGATCCAGCGCGCTTCCTGCTCGAGGATCACGAGATGGACGCGACGTACCCGCTCAGCGAGTACTTTTCGGGTGACAACGCGCCAAAGGGCAAGGAGATTCACGTGCTCGTGGTGCTTCCACCCGGAGCGGGGCCGCTGCCTGTGACAATTGACGCATTGGCACCTTCAAAGCCGCCACAAGTGCCCGTGCCGGTAGTACAACCAGTGACACCGGTGATCAGTGCTCCACCTGTGCAGAATATGGCCCCACCACCACCGCCACCACCAATGACGGCGCCGCAGCGAGAGCAAGTGCCATCTCCGGAGCCTGAGCCTGACTTCGCTGCTCCCGTGACGCCACCTCCTGCGAGTGCCGCCCGTGAGAAGAAGCCTCTAAAAGAAAAGAAACCAAAGAAAGACCGACCTGATAAAGTGCTTGCGCCGCGGAAAGCAGCAGTGGCGAAGCCAGCTTTGCCTGTGGTCGCGATCCTCCCAAAGCGGCCAGCGCCTGCGACCAACCCGGACGAAAAGCGGAAGCTCCAGACCTCGACGTGGAGCTTGAAGGCGAGCGCGCTCTTCTTCTACTTCCACGAAGGACTCGGCAACCGGAACCTCGTACTCACGTGCGACGCGTTCGAAATCGTCACGGGCACGTTCCGCAATTGGCTCACGAAGAAAGAGTTTTACCCGAAATGGGTGCCGTTTGTTGAGGACATGACGGTCAAGGACGCGATGATGTTCATCCCGTCAGAACTACACGCCCAGTTCCAGATTGCGGAGCTGCATCCAGACGCTAAGGTCACGATCCCAGAAAAGTACCTGAAGGCAGGCTCCAAGCGCTCACGAGCAGCGGATTTAAGCCAGGCGAATGCATTCCAGAGCGCACTGAAGAAGCCGCGCGTGACTATCACGCCCAACTCCAAGTCGATCGGCTCCGGTCGCGTGGCAAAGTATCCTGCGCAGGAAGTATTCTTGATGGAGCAAGTGCAGATGGCGTGGGAAACTGGGAATCCGCTCACGACGTCGCAGATCTACGTGCTTTTGAACAAAGAGTTCGGACGTCGTCGTGCGCTGGATGCAGGAGATGACGTGACTATGGATTACGTGCAGTCCGAGTTTGAGGCCCGCATGAGTATCGATTCGGGCAAGACCGCGGCGCCATTATCGCAGTGGGTCTCGCGACGGCTCGACAACAACAACTGGAACGTCAAAGCACGGAAAGTGGCCCCGAAGGTGCCTACGGACTGGTACGAGCTTGCGATCAAGACGTCGACGGAGCTGCGCGCCATGATGCGCGACGTTGACGTGCTCATCAATGCGGACGAGATGTTTATGAACTTTTATCCACAAGACGAGCGGCAACTTGGCATCAACCAGTCGAGTACCGATGGCGAGGACAGTTCTCCTGGTCCTGATCCTGTTTCTCCAAGTACTACTGCTGATACCAAGAAAGGGTGCACTGTGATGCTCTCCTGCGAGTTTTTCAGCTCGATGCTGTTGCCGCCGTTCATCATCATGCCGAGTGCTGATGGCGCGAATGACAACGACGTCGACCCGCTGGTAAAAAAGTACGAAGCGCGGATTGCAAATGGCGGCCATTCCGAGATCTGCTTCCAGTCGACGCATTGGATGAATGTGCGTAGCGCGAAAATGTACCTCGACTTTCTTGTCTCAATGTACCCCTGCAAGCAGATTGGGTTGATCTGGGACACCGCGTCGAACCACATTAACCAGGAGGTTCTCGACTACATGTCCGCGTTGGACATTGCTGTTGGCTTCATCCCGCCAGGTTTGACGAGCTCGATGCAAGTTTGTGACTACGTAGGCGCGAAAAAGCTGATCCAGGACGAGGTCAAGGAACAGTTCGGCAACTGGAAGGTGGCGCAATCGCTGATTCCGGTGGACGGTAAGTTTCGCATCGACCGATCCAAGCTGATCACTTGGATCGAGACTGCGGCAACCAAGGTATCCGAGAGCAATCGAGACTGGCAGATCAAAAAGATGTTCCAACGACTCGGTCAGGACCCGCGGTCGTCGTCTGTTGAGGTCGACACCGAATTTCTCGACCACCTGCGCGGTCTGTCGAGCGAGACGCTCGCAGGAGCGCTCCTGGAGACTCAAGTCGCATTGGATCTGGAGTAGTTGCAAGACACACGAATGCCGCTAATGAACAAACAAGTAGACACGGAAGGCATGGCCGCGGTAAGTTGCATTGAGATAACTGCTCGGTTGGGTTATGTACTTGGATATGCTGGTTGCAGACAAAAGAGAAAACATTGCCATGAAGACTTATGGGCCGGTTGTCTATCTGGTGGTTACAAAGGCGACGTTCTCAATAAATTCAAACATGAAGGTCAGGTTCGTAAACACTTTCAGTTCGTTACGCCATGGCTTTGCGACTTCACCCGAGAGCGCAACCTGCCTTCCTGGAGCACGAAGTCGTACGGTGCTCCCCTCCCCCGCCGCTGAGTTCCACGCTTTGATGCGGTCAGGGGAAATCAACATCCCAAAGTTAGACGCGATCATGTCCACCGAGTTGTCCTCGAGTTTATCCAGAAGTTGGCCTTTCGTCTGAATGGTATAAATGAGTAGACGGAGTTCGGCGTACCTTGAAAGCGTGCGAAGGTTTTCGTTGAGTTGCCCAGGTATCCCGTGTGCCAAGTCTGTTGATATGACTTCAGTGATCGTTGCAAGGGCTGAACCACCTCCAGACGTCAAGTACTTATCCGCAAACACGAATATGAGCACCCCCGTCCTGCAGCTAACGTCTACAACCATAGCCGTGCGTGGAGGCTGTGCATTCTCACCGTGATTGATTCAAGCCACAATTTTATTATGGACAAACTACAGCGTGTTGGTAGCCCAATGCGTCACAGTTGGGGCAGCGACATAATCGTCGTAGTTGTCAATGATCTTGGACCAGTTCTCGTTCGTGAACGTCTTCTCCAGAAATCCGGGGAGATACCGAGGTAGCAGGTTGTATGCTTCATTAGTACAGTAAGAAGTTTCCGAGTGAAAGCTCTCCCCGATTCGGTACGAACAGTAGACAACGAGAGCTCATGTTGTCAGTACCAGGACACTCCACAAAGCGAAGGTCTATCCAAAAGAACCTCTCCAAATTGGCTCGATTACCGCATCTACTTCCTGGGACTTTTAAGGACTGGCTTACTGTCGCTTTCCCTTCGAGCCGCCTTCATGGCATGCAAGGCAGATAGGTATCGCGCCAATCGGCATTCCTTTCATTAGTGGCTGGTATTGCGCGAGCCTTCGCGCTACGATTTAGTCTAGTGTAGGCGAAACTCTTGCGGTTGTTTGTGCCATTTACGCTGGCGATCCAAGACTCGAAGTGGCAATATGGAGGATTACCACCTGAAAAGGCAGGTCAATAACACAGAGTTGAGTAAGAATGATGGTCAGATACTAATAACCCTAGACCTATAGTAAACGGTCTCATTTGCAAAGATTGCAACACAATAACCATCACTCTGCGGCACTCAAACATTGAGTCTCAATGGGATCGTTTTTGTCCAAGTTGATCATTTTCCAAATCGCATCCAAGCTCCCACTTCAGAGCCTAATCAAGCCAACTGAACCAAACCAAACCACCCCGTCTCACTCTTATGTCCAGCATCCCCAACAAGCCATTCACGAACGAGGGCTGGTCCAAGAACAGCGCCGATTACGAGCGGTTCGCTGGTGCCATCACGACGCAATGGACTAACGACGCACTGTTCCTCGCACACCCAAAAATGGTCGGCATCGTGTCGCAGGAGAAGCCAACGACGTTTGTCGATGTCGGATGTGGTCCTGGCACGCTTGCGCTTGCGTTTGCAGAAAAATATCTGGTGGAATCGCCAGCTGCCGCCGCAAACATCAACATCATTGCCACAGACCTAGCCGATGGCATGCTTGAGATCCTGGAGGGAAAGCTCAACCATAGCCAGCGATACATGCAATTTCGTGAAAACATCAAGACCATTCAGATGGACGGCCAGCTTCTTGACAAGCTGGAGGACAACTCGGTGGACATGATCGGATCCAACTTTGGCATGTCAATCTTTCCCAACCGTATCAAAGCATGGAATTCGGCTGCGCGCGTGCTCAAAGATGGCGGCCTTTTGTTCGCCACGGCCTGGGATGTCAAGAGCACGAACATGACCTGGGCTGATATATCTGCGAAGTTCAAGTACGAAGCCCAAATTGCTAAAGACAGCAAAATGCCACCTTTGGTGCTGCCATCGTCGAAAGTCGGCACAACGTCCGATCAAGTCGCGACGGAGCTCCATGCTGCAGGCTTCACGAAAGTGGAAATGTACCGCACGCAGCACAGCGTAGTTATGGAAACTCCCACTCAGTTCGTGAAGCCGATGCTGGACAATCCTGGTTCATCTGGCTCCGCAGCAGTTGCCGGTCGTGAAGTCCTCGAAGATGAACTTTTCAAGAGCGTGGTGCAAGAAGCCGGGTTTCCAAATGGCATTGAGCTCCCCAGAAACCTTGACGAGTTGTTACAAGTGGCGTATCCAGTCACGTTTGAGTTTGTCGGGCATGTCGCTGTCGCGATCAAGTGAATTCCACTAAAGCATTTTTGAGTGTATCAAAGAAACATAGCGCTTTTTGTATAATATCAGTATTGCTAGTGTTTTAGTGCTCTTGCGTGTGCTTTTGTCGCTGGTAAAATACAAGGTTAATAGGGTGTTTCAAAATCCACAAAAGCAAAATGACAGCTGTCCGGCTGTCTTCTCGCTGATTGGCTGACTTGCTGCAAAAGTTTGAGCGTCCCATTTCCCGCTCCTCGCGGTAAAACCACGAGAAATCTGCCGAGTCTGTTAGAAACGCTTCTCGGCGCACACAGAACAGAGAGATTCTTTTCGAAAAATGCCAACCTTGAGCAAGCGAAAGCGCGTGCTGCACAGCTTCCAGAGCGCTTCTCTTGTGTTGTAATCCAGTCCAAGATAAACTCCGTGCTGCATCGGCCTTCGTTGACCGCATCCGCTTCCCACCCTACCTTGACGCAGCAACAGGCTTCCGATTTGGCGCAGCTGGTGCACGCGTTGCTGTTGGCGGGGGCGTTGCAGGTGCAATAACGATTGCGCACGGTGTGACGAAGGTCTGCATGCTGTCGTCCCGATGATGCTGAGTAAGATCCGCTCACTTTCCTTTGAAGAAATGGTCAAGATTGCCGCTTGTTGCCCTTTTGAGATTTGTTGTTCTGCGCGTCCAGTTCAATCAAAAAGTCATACAATTGGGTAAAAAGGCAAAATTATCTGATTGGCTGATTTTTCGTTTTGCGACCTCAAAAGAGAACATTGAAACGCCCTAATATATTTTGTAGATACATATTCATTCATGATTGATACTCTCTGTTTCTAATATTTTAAACACTGAACTTGTTAAAACGACTAACTTATTAAAGCCGGTCCAAATTCTAAAGTTCAACGCCTTTTTAGGGGTAACAAATAGCTACTTGGAAATCTCCTAATGCAAGAGCATGTCTTTCAGGTACGAGCAAAGCATTCAAAAAGTATTTGGTATGGCTGTCCACATTCTCTGGCTTTGAAGCCGATAAAACAAAAGTAAAGGCTGCTACGAACATTACGCACGCACTCTAGCGGAAGTCGACGACTACTGACTACTCATTTACTCTACGATACATGCAAAAAAGGCACCAGTGACATCATTGCTATTAGTACGCAGGTGCGTATGGCGCTGTTGATGGAGTAGCAGTCGCAGTTGGAGTCACTACCGATGCCTCTGGCGTTGGAGTCGTGCTCGTGCTGCTGCCAGTGGGTCTCGTCGCAGCATTGTACAACGCCCAGGAGCGAGTCAACCCATCGTCCATCTGCACCGTCGCGAGGCGCTGCATCGCTGCTTGCTGGTCGATCGTCGCGTAGTTCACGTACAACAGCGAGAGCCACGCACTGGTCGACGACGCGTCTTTCACAATGGCTTCGTTTGAGAGGATGTCGTCCCATTCCTCCTTAATGAACTGACGAGTGCGCACGATCTCATTGATGGGCGAGACTGGGATCATCTGGATACCGTGGATGCAGTACTTTTCGGGGCTGAACCACGTGGCGTAATCCACCTTGTTGTCAAAGAAGATGCCTGTGACGTGGTTACGAACGAACTCTGGAGGGTGAACCTTGTTATTCGAGTCCATGAGGAAGTACGTTCGGATTGCGCGAGCGTCGATACGGAGCATCAGACTGCCAAGATCCTCGACCGCTTTATTGCCCGTAACTTTACCCCAGAGCATCATGCCGTACAAGAAATTCACATCCTCCGAGGTACTCTCTTGATCTTTGCCATCAGCGAGTGGGGTGACACCATGCGAGTATGAGTGGCCAAGGAACCAGGAAAAGTGACGAAACGTCGGGAAGTACTTGTCTTCACTGCTTGGGTTTGCAACATCACGAAGCAGACTCCACACGATCTCCTCAAGCTCCGCCATTCGACTCCAAGTTGGGTCCAACTTCTTCAGCATCGCCGATGCCGCAATCCAGTACCCGTAGTGGTAATGGTGATCATTGTACACGCCATTGCCAAATTCGACATTCACGTCATTTGTCTGGAAGACGAGGCTCGAAATGATGCCTCGGTACGTGGTCTCATAGGCGAGCGGTGCTGCCCAACCATTCGCGAGGAAGGGTTCAATGAGAGCCTTCAGTTTCGTCAAGCACGTCGCTTTTAGCGTCTTGTCACTGCCCATGATCGATTCATCATCAGCCATGAGGCACAACGATGCGTACTTCTGGTACGCCTTGCCGTTGAAGTAGTAGCTACCATCCTTTGCGAGGATCCAGTCGCTTGCAATATCAGCTTCAAGGGCTTGCTTAATCTGGGCGACAGCAGTGGCGACAGGCTTTCGAGGAGGGTAGAAGTCGATGTCATCTGTCAACTCCGGCTCAGTCAACGTCCACTTGATGCTGTTCGAAGAAGCGGACTTGCGCTTGATTTGTCCAACCATCGTACCACGAACAGTCGATTCAAGCTGAATAGCATCCGTGGTATTGACGCTTTGCGCTGCGTTGCTCATCGAGTCGATCTGGTGCTGGAACGCGAAGTGAAGCAACCCAGTGGAGTCACAGCTCGAGCCTTCGACGTCCCAGTTGAGCGAGTACTGCGTGCGTGATTCGACTGAGACCGTCCCTCCCAGCACAGTGCATGACGCAAATGAGTCGTACACATCGACAGACGCGTTTGCAGGGACCACCGCAACTCGAATGGAACCAGTGTAGGCTGCAGATGCCACGATCGCTTTTCCGGTGCCGTCAATCTTCAAAGTGGTCGCAGTGCTAGTGTAGAGCACCCAGGTTTGCTTATTCTCAAGTTGAATGACATACTTGCCCTCAGCGCCTTGCTCGAGTTTCGTGATCGCATACTCGGACGCGATCTTCGGCGTCAAGCCTTCATAGGTTGACGAGATGAACGCCATACCGTTCACAAGAGATGACTTCATGCATTGAGTGCTTTGGGCACCGCCAGTGCCAGTGCAAATACGAAGACTGGCCCCAAGGTCACTCCAATCATAGATCTCGTAGTTGGGCTTCGCGGTGAATTCTTGCGCGGAAAGCGTGAGGTCGTTGTGGTATTCGTGCAAGTAGAACTTGATCTTATCATCCTTCAGCGCCGCCTTCTGACGATACGTGTACGAGTAGCAAGCTTGGAGGCCAAAAGGAGCATCCTTCTTAGGCAACTTGACCGCATAAGGGTTGGACCATGCCGGGTTCGCAACAGTGTCGCGATCTTTCTCGGTCGTATGGATGAGATTACCCCACCACTTGTTGGTCGGAATGGGTCGCTCGGCCGTGAAGACGTCTTGCGCGATGTTGATGATTGGCGCCAGCTTTCCAAGGCCATCGTTTCGCTTAAAAAGAGTCTTCGATGGCGCTTCGGTCGAGAATGGTTGAAGAAAATCACTTGAAGTAGTGTTCGAATTCTCGTTGTCGTCAATTGGTCCTCCTGAACTGCTGCTTTCATCAGAACTGCTGCTTTCATCCGAACTGCTGCTGCTACTTTCGCTGCCACTGCTGCTAGTGCTTCCGCTGCTGCTGGTTGTCATCGGGGTTTTAGTCGCAGCTGGAGTAATGATGGATGGCGTAGTTTTGCTCGGAGTCGCCATTGGGGTCTTGGTCACTGCAGGGGCAGTAGCACCTGGCTTTGTTTTGCTCGGAGTCACCATCGGGGTCTTCGTCGCCATGGTGCCTGGCTTCGTTTTGCTCGGGGTCGCCATCGGGACGCTTTGCTGGACCGCCGATGTCATCGCATCGCTTTCAAAGCCAATGCTGCTCGGTGCGCTGCTGTATGGCACCGACTGCTTGGCGCCGTTCAGCGCGTGGACAGTACCGGATTCGTACGACTCGGCGTCGATGGCTTTGGCGCTCGTGCTCCAGTCCGTAGTTGTCGCCGTCTGGTCAGCGGACGCACCCACAGCGGCAAGCGCGGCGAGCAGCCAGCAGTATTGGAAGCCTCCGAGCTTCATCTTCGTGTCGATGGCAAGGGAAATCGAGAGATGGAGAGGCGAGCGGGATGATCTATGCACTTGGTGGCGAATTGGCGAATGAGAGAGTGGGTTGCCCGACCGCATGGATGGGTGAGGTGCTCGCTACATCACTCTGGCTTTTCTTCTTATTCATTGCTAGCTGGGCATCGATCGGATGACGCCGCCGCAGGGAAACCAGCTGGTTTTGGATACACGGTCTGGACGTACACATGGCTGCAGATGCAGTCGTCCGCTTTTTTTCTCACCCGCGCTTTCTCTGTTCGTATGCTGCTGCTTTAACAGACAGAGCAGCGATCATGCAACAACAGCAAGGCGAGGCTGAAACTGGTTATATCAACAAGATCTGAGTTTTCTTATTCGTGGGACGTACAGACAAGTACGAGTCTGAGTCCTCCGTTGCGGTGTGATTGTCGTTGACGCGACCAGGAAGGAATCGCAAGTTCATCCTGGCGCGACAAGTGGAGGACGCCCAGCTGGTTTTCGTGCATGTGCGGATTTCTCAAGTTCGCCTTTGCTCCAACACAATCAATCGAGTGGTGGGAAGGGAGATCCGGTCGCGCGTGAAAGGCAGCCGCTCAGCTCGGTGATCGCACCCATGTGAGGCAGCACCCACCTGGCTTCAAGATATGGATTCGCTTCTGAATAGTTTTGTTTCTGTCTGTTCTTTCAGTATCTTTCTGTGCGGCATCCGTCGTGTTTACCAGTCGAGACACAACAGCTGGGATGTGTATGTATAATAAATAGTAGGAGAGCGTATGTCGATTACTCAACCCAGTGCCTCTTGTGCTAATCCAGCAGAAGGCATCGCTGCAGCCACACGTTTTAATCGCCCAACTGGCTCATACGAACATTTCCGACGTGCGCATTTGGACCTAACAAATTTGAAACTAAGGGGCACTTTGTTTCTGTATACGGAGTCAAGTAGTAGATGACAACAATCTCCGCTTTTCGCAAAGAACGTTGAGCAGATCGAGTTGAAGCGCCGCAGGTACCGCGAGAACATCACGAACGCCTTAGCACTTCGTATCGTTTATTGGAGACTCTGGCGGGCTGCTTCGGGATCAAACGGATCAGCAAATGGGGAGAAAAAGACAGACACGAGCAGCTCCGTGGCGCCAGAATCAAGATCACGGCGTAGGTTGAGCCAGAACCGGACATTGTGCGCGATTTCCACCCATGGCTGCAGTCTGCTTGGCCATGCGCATTCCGTCCAGTGGTAGATCCAAAGCCGCGGTCTCTTGCACGGATGGGTGCATTTTTTACTTGGCCACTGTGGTCAAGATAAGATGGTGATGGGCTGATGATTGTGAACGGTGCTGATAAAGTCCAGTTCGCTTTTCAGGCTTCAGCTTTTGCGGTGAAGGAAAGCGGGAGGGGTGCATTGTATTTACTATAGAGAATCTTTTTCTCACGTATGTTTTATTAGTGATTTACCTATTTAGCAATTACAAAGAGGTATTGTGCTGGCAATGGGTTGAAACGATAGATTAGAAATGAATGAATGTAGTGGTGGAAAGTGGCCAAAATGCGCCGTATATATGTGAATTATTGGGTATGTACTTCGATCTATGCCTCGCGCTGTTTTTTTTCTCACATACTTGTTGCTACGGAGGATAGAACGCGCTACAGCTTGAACTGCTGTAGGAGCGGCTTACGCTGCTCGATCGCTGGCTTCTCAACCTGGCGAAGAAGCTTGAAGATGCCTGTGCCTAACGGGATCGGGATGCCCATGATGATGCACTCGCTCACGCCCACGATCGCGTCCGTGCGCGAGTGCACGGCGGCATCAAAGAGGTGGTCTGTCGTCTTCTCGAACGACGCAAGCATCAGCACGCTCTCCTTCATCTTGGCGATGCCAAACCGCGTGATCCCGAGCACTTCGCCCTTGAACGTCATGATGTCCGAGAGCAGCATCAAGTGGCGCCGGTCAATGCCGATGCCGTACGCGCTCATGATGTAACTCACTTCTGAACTAATCAACTCGCGAGCGGCTTCAATACCGAGCGTCTTCTCGACTTCGATGATATGGTTCGACGTCGTGTTGAGACCGTCAACCCCCGGGATGCCCATGACTTCGGCCAAACCGTAGCCTTCGACCAACAGGTGATGGGCCTTTCCACTACTGGCCTTCATCGCACTCTGTTCGTCGTAATTGATCACGGCGCGGTTCACCGTCGGGATACCCTGCACAATCACACCGGGGAGCTCGGCCTTCAACGCCTGCATCGCAAAGTACGCGCCGCGAGTGTCACCCTTGGAACCCTTGTAGTTGGACGGCGCCAAGATACGCAACTTGTCGGGGCATCGCGCATTCAACAGTACGTGCTGCTCCTTGAGCAACCGCAGCGCGCCGCGTGGACCAATGCCCACGGCGTTCAGGATGCTGTTGCGTACCGAGCGCGCGTTGATATCCAAGTGCAGCTGGTCGATCGCCTCCATATCGAGCTTCACCGACAAGTACGCTTGGTCGCGCGCAAACACCTCCTTAATGTGCACGGCGATCTCGCCCAACGTCGTCTTCTCAATCTGTCCCTTCACGATGCGCGCCGAGCGTTCGTCGGTCTTGCACACCAACGCAGCCGTGATGATCGGCGTACTGATGTTTTTCGATGCATTGATGATTTCTTTCAAACGAGGTACACCGAGTGTGACGTTCATACTCGCGACACCGGCAAAGTGAAACGTCTTCAGCGTCATCTGGGTACCAGGTTCCGAGATGGACTGCGCACCGACGGCACCAACAGCCTCACCCGGCTCCATGCGCGCGCGGTGGTACTTGTAAAGCGACACTTCGAGCAGCTTCTCGACCTGTTGGCTCGTGATGCGGCACGCATTGTGCGACAAGAGCCACGCGGCTTCCTCCTTCTCGGCTGTGCCGTCGATAGCCGCGCGTTCGCGCCACTTGAGCATCGCCTTTTGAGTCTTGAACTTTTCTTTTTCCCACGATGGGAGGCCGACATTCTGGAGCCCCTTGCGCTTGTACGTCACGGTATCAATACCCACATCGTCCAGGTCGTCCTCGTCAGTAGCCGATGCAGGATCTTCTGCCTTGACGAGGCGCTTGCGGTTGCCAGCGCGACCTGCAGGGGCCTTCGTGACCTTTTCCAGCGTCGTCGACACCTTAATTTTCTTTTCAAGCTTCACATTCTTGTCTGAAGCAGTTCCGTCAGTCTTCAGCGCCTTCGAGGACACAACCATCGAATTCGTCGCGGCTTCTTCGTCAAAAGCCTTGTCCAAGCGCGCCGCGTATGTGCTCACCTGCTTATCCATCGAGTCGATGCCCGTCACCATGCGGTTCTTCGCAATGTTGGACGCCAACGAGCCCAAAAACTCTTCGATCTCGATCAAAAACTTGCGACCCGTTGGCAAAATCGCCTGAAACTCCTTGCGTTGCACAGCCTTCTTCGCCAGCTGACGGATTTCAAACGGAAGCAGCGACGGCGACTCGCGATCCGGGAGCGTGCTGCGAATGTGCTGCAACAAGCGCTGGAAGTCCACAGGACGGTCGTCACCTTCCATGTACGCTGGGTTCAAGCCATCGTCACCGTACGTGAACTGCACAACCGAGCCTTCCGAGTTGCGCACAGTTTGGTCGTATTGGCACGACAGATCTTCGAGCGCTTTCATTAGACGACGCGCCATGTACCCAGTTTCGGCGGTCTTGACGGCCGTATCGACCAAACCTTCACGCCCACCCATGGTGTGGAAGAAGAACTCGGTCGCCGTCAGTCCAGAATAGAACGAGTTGGCGACAAACCCCTTGGCTGCGGCGTGGAGCGCATGCGGCAAGAAATGAGGCAGCGTGCGGTTCACAAAGCCTTCGGGAACTCGCTTGCCGCCAACCGACTGTTGGCCCACACACGCCATCATCTGCGAAATGTTCAACGCACTACCCTTTGAGCCACACTCAGCCATGATACGCGGGTTGTTGTGGAACGGCAGCGAGCGCATACACTCGGCGCCGGCGGTCTCACGCAACTTACCGAGCAGACCGTTCAATTCGCTTTCCAGCGACTGGATCGGGTTGCAGCCGGGCTTCAACGACAACTTACCACGTCGGTAGTCCTCAATCGCGCTGTTCGCAGCGTCGTACCCGTCTTGAAGCAGCACGCGCTTCTTCTCCGCGAGCTCGTCGGATGGCGTGACATCATCAATACCGATCGAAAAGCCCTTGAAGTTGCCGAGCCAACGCGCACAGAGCTTCGCGAGGCGGTTCATGCAGCGCGCAGCCTCGTGTGGGCCGTGGTCGCGGATCAGCACGTAGAAGAGACCCTGCTTACTTCCATCACCGAGGGTTTTCTTGCCCAGGTTTCCGCACATCAATTCACTGTTGCGGAAGCACACGTAACCGTCCTTCCAGCACATCACCTTCTTGTCCGTGTAGTTGCGTTCCTTCAGCTCCAGGTTCACATGCACGTTGGTCTTGGAGTTTGGCTTGATCAGCATGTTGATCACTTGCTTGCCCGTCCACAATCGGATCGGGAGGATGATTGCTGGCGGTGGCAGCTCAACATGGTCCAATGCGTCGCCCATGATAGCGACAACTTGGCAGAACTGCTCACGGTTGAAAAAGACGTTCTTCTGCGTCAGCAAGTACGATGCTGTCAGAAAATCCTGCGTAGCAGCGACCAAAGGTTCGCCATTGCGAGGGGTAATCAGGTTCTGTTCGACACCCATCAATGTGATGGCTTCCGTGCGCGCTTCCTCAGTCTGCGGCAAGTGCATGTTCATTTCATCACCATCGAAATCGGCATTGTATGGTGAGCACACACACTCGTTGAAACGGAACGTACGCCATGGCATGACCTTGACACGATGCGACATAATCGACATCTTGTGGAGCGATGGCTGACGGTTGAACAACACGATATCACCGTCTTCCATGTGGCGCTCGACAATGTCACCGATCTTCAATTCGTCGGCCAGACTAGCGCGGTCGCCATACATCAGGTTCTTGGTGAACTTCTGGCCTTCAATGCGAATCACGTTCGCACCAGGGTGTACATTTGGTCCGTTGACGACGCACTTGCGCAGCTTCTCGATATTGTACCGCGTCACCTTTTCAGGGTACGTCATGGTCTTCGCAACATGCTCCGGGACGCCGACTTGGTCGATGCGGAGGTTCGGATCAGGCGAAATGACTGTACGACCCGAGAAATCGACACGCTTGCCCGACAAGTTACCACGGAAACGGCCTTGTTTACCCTTCAGGCGCTGGCACAAACCGCGAATGCCGCTCTTGGATCCCGGGAGCTTCACGAGGCCCGGAGTGTCGCCGTTGATCAACTGCGCAACCTGGATTTGCAGGAAATCCCAGTCTTCCATCACCATTTTCAGTGACGCACCTTTTTGGAGCGCAGTGCGAAGCGCAAAGTTTACTTGCACAATTTCCTGGAGCTTGACAGTGATATCGTCTTCGTTGCTACCGGTACCGCCGTCCATCGCAACGGAAGGGCGGATACACACTGGAGGCACAAGCACCGAGTTCAAGATTAGCTTCTCAGGGCGACCACCAATCGAGTCCACCCACAGCAGCTCACAATCTTGGTCCGGGATCTGCTGGAACAACTCCAAGACCTTGAGCGGGCTGAGATCCTCTTGCGCCTTTGGCAAGTGCAGACCAATGTCTGGGTTAATTGCCTGAGCCTCGGAAAACTGCGCCACGAATACATTGCGCAGGTCGTGGGCCGACTTGGCGCGGTATTTTTCGTGCACGAGCTTGAGCGTTGAGCTCGTGACCTTGCGCACGGTGCCGTTGATGCCGGTACAGTACGGGCACTTGACCATTTTCTTACAAAGCGCCGAGATCTTCTTGCGCAGACCGATCAATCGGAGCACGTCGGCGCGTGGGTCGCGCATGCGGCGCAGAAACGTCTCGCGCTCCTGCGGAGGCAGCAGTACGCGACTGCACTCCTTACAGATGTTTTGCAAAATCTCCGTGATCGCCTTGAAATACCCAATGTGGAACACTGGAAGCTCAAGCTACAGGAAAGGAAACGACAGATACAGTCACACAGCATGGTTAACCAAGATCGTGATCCTCTATGAATGGTGCAACCATCTTGAGCATGTAGACAATGTGCCTTACCTTGATGTAGCCGAAGTGACCCACACAATCCGCCAAGCGCAAATGACAGGTCTGTACAATAGCAATGGAACAGCGACGTCATGATCAGTATTCAAGTTCCATGCCACGAGTCCATACAAAAACGAAAATACATACGTCACACGTGTCCTTCTTGTTCGAAACACCCAGACGCTTGTCCAGTACGCCATCAAGCGCTGGATCGCGCGACGGCATTTTAAATAGGTCCCTATCATCCAAAGCAACGCAAAAAATTTTCAAACAATCAGCTTCCAATACGCAATTGGCGACAACGAACCATTTACATAACAGCAAACACAAATATTTAAGAGAGACGTACTTGGAGTGGATGCGCAGCTCCGACATGCGCATCATGTCGACCTCCGAGAGCAGCCCGAAGTTCAAGTGACTGATCTTGGCGGGGCGGTCGTTCTCCAGCACAAACTGCTTCACGAGCGGGTTGCGGCGCTCGGCGCGCGTGCCGCCACTGGCGCCGCCGCTGCCGAAGCGATGGCTCTGCATTCGTTCTTGACAAGCACTATTGGACGACTGTGTCAGAGACGCTGGCTGGGGTGGTAGCGAATCGCGCGGACGATGAACCCACGAGCGCAAGCGACAAGAAGGTGGTGGTGGCGTCCGAGTGCCGCTTTGGCTTTGGTGGTTGGAATGGCGCACTTGAGCTCTTGGTGGCGGAGCTGGGTGTACCGGTGTGATGGGTACAATGTACCACTCGAGCGGTGATTGGTGGAAAAATGTGACTTCAATTCACATTTGAGCAGGAAACCAACTCATCCATTCATCATCAATCGTTTTGCACCTCAAGATTAGATTCTGCTTCAACATTTAATACTGCTTTTGACGAAGCATGATGATTGAACAAGAATAACTTGAAGAAAGATAGTGTTCGCTCTATTGCGCCAGTTGCCGTGGATGATCACTTTAGCAGTGGACATGGGGCGGGGCGAGTACTACCGCAACAAGTACGGCGGTGGCGGCCGAGGCGGCCGAGGCGGACGGGGCCGTGGCGACGGCGGCGACTACGAGCGCCATGAGGGCAGCTCGCAGGGCCACTCGCCGTCAGGTCCGCGTTACGGTGGTCGCGGCGACGGATACGCCGCGTCTTCCGCGGCGTCCATGGCGCCGCCACTCAGCTGGCAGCAACTCGGCGACATCCTGCACGACATCCACAACCGCAACTACGGCGCGTACCACGACCTCGAGCGCGTGTTCACGTTCGCGAGCGGCAGCTTCAAGTTCCGCCTGGTGTTCGACCACATCCAGGGCGATCCGTACGCGAGCCCCTCGCGCGCGCACGTGCAAGTCGAGCCCAGTGCGGCAGGATTTCCCACCGAGATGTACCAGAAGAAGATCCGCAATATTGCATTGTGCGACTATCTGACGCGCAAGTTTGCTGCGAGTGCGCGAAGCGCTGGCGCAGACGCCAAGACAGGTACGTTTGTGTCAGCAAAGTCAAGAGTATCGTGCGAATGAGGCTAACTGTGTACCTGACAATACTCTGTAGTGAGCAACTCGTACCATGGCGCAAAAGGTGGCGATATCTCAATTGATGCGCCCGGTCAGCACGTCATTGAACGCTCGTCCGTGATGGTGCTGAACGACGGAACCGTAGAAGCGCGGTTCAACATCAACCTTCCGGCGCGCGGACGCAGTATCTGTGGCGACTGGGCGTACACGATCCTCGTCGAGACATTGCCGAACCTCGTGGAATGCGCTCTGGCGCTAAAAAGTCTGGATACTAACCATCTCTGGACGCACATTCGCTCTGTGGAAGACCAAGAGGAACTCCGAGGGTTGCTCAAGGGGGCCGGACTCGTTGGATTTATTCGAGATGGCGCCATCCTCCCCAGAGAGGTACCAATATGCCGTCCAATTGTTGATGTAGCTTCAGTATTTAATGAAGCGCTGGCTAACATGTTTCTTTTACGATGTGTAGTCCGGTGCGTCCGACTTACCGCTCAGTCCCCAAAGAGCAATCCAATTCAAGTCGCCACCAAGTCTCAGCAAATCCTTTACATTGCAGAATAGCGGTCCGATCACGGGCATGGGGATTCCAGCGGGCGTGACGCTCTTTGTCGGCGGCGGATTCCACGGCAAGACGACGGTGCTTAAGGCACTGGAAGTCGGTGTCTACAACCACGTGCCGATGGATGGCCGCGAGTTCGTGGTGATGGATCCAAATGCCGTAAAGATCCGATCGGAAGATTCCAGAAGTGTCGTTTGCACCGACATCAGTTCGTTCATCGACAATCTGCCGTTCAAGCAAGATACGACCAAGTTTTCGACGGCCGATGCCTCGGGCAGTACGTCACAGGCTGCCAACATTGTCGAAGCCCTGGAAGTCGGTGCCACCACGCTGCTTATCGATGAAGACACTTGTGCCACGAACTTTATGATTCGTGATTGGAAGATGCAGCAGCTTGTTGCAAAGGAAAAAGAACCGATCACGCCGTTTATTTCGAAAGTTCGCGCGCTGTACAACCAGAATGGCGTGTCATCGGTTCTTGTGATTGGTGGTGCAGGCGACTACTTCTCAGTTGCTGATCATGTGATCATGATGGACTCGTACGAACCGCGGGATGTGACCAAAGAAGCTAAGCAAATCGCTAAACAGCATGGCGAAATCCGGCAGGATGACGATTTCGGCGGATTCACTGCTCGCATTCCGCTTCCTCGTGGGTTTGAAGTGAACGGAAAAGTGGTCGCGCGGGGTCTTGGCCGCATCCAGTACGGAGAGGTACGTATAGTCTCTGGTTGCGTTTTGGCCATTCCTTGTTAAAAAAAAGTGCTTGATACTGACTAGCCGATATATTGTTGGTGTCGCGTTTGTTGTTTAGGTGGACTTGGATTTGGCTGCTGTTGAGCAACTTGTCGAGCCGAGCCAAGTTCGAGCGATCGCTGACGCCATATTGAAGGCACGAAGTTATATGGACGGCAAACGCACGTTGACGGTACGCTATTGGTCCGAACTCGTTAAGATATGGTGTTGTTGAGATATGTTCTTACGAACTTGCATTGAACATTTAGGAGGTGCTGAATGTCTTAGAGGAAGAAATGGCTCGCACAAACTCGCTTGACCTCATTGGTACGCACAAGAAATCAGGCTTTTACACCCGCCCACGACGTTTTGAGGTGAGTAGGCGAAAAAACAAGATTTTTCATGCTTGCTGGTTGATATGTAACGCTCAAAATGCTTATCTCTCATTGTTGTTTAGCTTGCGGCCGCGATCAACCGCCTGCGCACTGCCACTATCACACAATAGACTTGCCAAACATTTTATTACACAAGGTGATGCCACTTTCTATCTATCCGCTTGTACTTGGAGTCATGTTTCTTCATGGAGAAGGGTTAAATGCTCAAGATTATTACACGCTTGTATCTTTGTCCTGTCGAGAAGAGCCGACAGACCCCTACAAAATTCTGTTGCAGAGCGTGAACAGCTTCTTGTATAGTGAGGACGTGAGGGTTCGAAGCTGAGGTCAATTTATGCTCATGGACCAGATACTCGAATAACGTCGACTAATCTTTGGTGCCCAGCAGCAACTCAAGTCACTCCTTCGATAAAACCACTTTCTAGTATGGAATGCAAAGCGAATGGTAGATGAAAACTGGATGCGCCGCGACTACGAAGAAGCCGCTAGGGTCAGGTGAGAGAACACTTGAATCAAAGGAGAACGACGCAACATACTTGAAGTGGTGCACGTTGGGAAGACAATGTTTGATCTATTGTTCATGTTCGTCTTGATGCGGAGGTTTCTTGGCTCTCGCATACGACACACTGCCGCGAAATGGCAGAAAAGCCGCGTGAGAGATACGCTCACTTCATGCTGATACGCAGATACGCAGATACGATATAAACTGTGGAGGTCAGAGTCATGAGTTTTTGTTTATATATTCTAGGAGAAGGTCATTTTTTGCTAGTGCAGCTCCCTCTTAGAATAAATAGGCACTGGAAATATGAGTGAGCGGCGACGGCAAGAACTCCGACAGAGATGTAAGCAAACCGAACTAGGCAGTTGTTTAGACTCGCAACGTTACCAAACTATGCAATTCGGTGTGCTGTGAGTTCTAGGGAACTACCACCATGAGGATTGCAGCATCCGAGACCAGACCACCAAACACGGTGGGGTCGCAAGATCTCGGACGCTCCCAATCGACGACGCTGAGTACCAGGTGGTTCATTTTGTCGCTTTGCTGTCAAAGACGCGGGGGCGAGGCGCATGTGACTAGTGGTAACTCGCAGGCGTGATCTACAACTGAGGTGCTTGGTTCTTCCTCGTGTTTCTCGTCGCCTCGCAGTCCCTTGGGATCTTTGGGATACAACGACAGTCAAGTGGTACACGTCCACGGACAAAACCTACTCAAGGGCACGGTCGCGATCAAGGGTTTTCAATATCAACGCCGTCCGTTAACATCGCGAATGGGAAACGGTACGGGTTGTTTTTGTACGCGGGCATCTCACTTCTCAAGATTAAGAATTTATACGGCTGGGAGACACTGATCTCGAATGCATGCACAAGCCAATTTCTGCTTCGCTGGCTTGGCATCATGGTTGCGTTGTATCGCGGGTACCTTGTGGGTGGTGAGTGGTTGAGCACTGGTATCGGGTGCCTCGCAAACTTCTTCAGTTTAAGTACCTCCCTATAATGCTCCTACCACGACTGAAGATAATTTTGCTCGCATTTTGCGCGACAGGATGCCAATTCGAAGGTTAGAAGCGACCTCTCTCGGAAACCTGCTTTGCCATCTACCCAGTGATCGCCGAGCTAATGCTGCTCTACTACAGTCTGCTCAATCTCCTCGCCAAGTTACTGTCCCGATTGGACCATCTGTGCTGTTTCTATGTCTGATGCATTGGCTGCGACTCCGGATTACTGTGTCTGGGTGGTTCGAGTTTGACGGTCGCATCACGACACTCATCCCCAGCGACGAGGTCGACAACCTGAAACTCCTGGATTCCTTCACGGCCAAGCTTGCACCGCACGCCAACAGCAATCTCAAGAGCTTGTTCTTCATCAAGATCGCTGTGCTGGCTGTGAATTTGGTACCGTTTATCTGGAGTTGGGTTGCGTCACGATCGCCACAAGCGACTGAGCACACGAGTCGCGTGGAGAACGCATTAGCGATCCACATTGCTCGAGTTGGTGGGTTGGGTCGATCGTTGGCATCCTGACAAAACGGGACAACGGTGCAGGTCACAGCCCAAGATGAGTGTCCATCGAGACCATTGAGTTGCTACGAAGTTGTCCGCCTTGGGGTACATTGTGTACGGCAGCAATAGCAGTAGCAATGGCCCGTGCTACCTCGTATCGCTTGATGATTGGAGTTTGATGACGCTGATGGCGCCGCTGTGAAAATTTGCGCGCTTCTGGAATCATCGCGTTAAAGTTTCTGACCTTGCAGTAAATGACAAGGACGCGGTGGTAGCGTCGGAGCCAAAGATGTGCTTTAACGGCAACAACGAATCCGATGGTGGCCAATTCGTGGCCAGGCGAATAAGTGAGTAGATGTGAGATTTCCATTCATAGCAGCGCCCCGGGGACCGTGCCGAGTGCCAAGGAAGAAAGCGAGAAGAAGAGAATGCTTCTATGCAGGACGCCCCGACGTGTCGTTACGAGTAACAGTGCGTTTCTTTCTATTCTTCCGACTGTCATGCGCGTCCTCAGAGAGAGAGAAGTACTTGATGAAAACGAGAGGCCTGCGACTTCCTCCATGAGCTCTCCTTCACTGACTACTGTTGCATTCGCACGCGTTTCTATCTCGCAGTCTGACTTTTGCCAGCGCTTTCCACTCTAACTGACACACGCAACGTTCACCGCATCAACTTTGTCGAAAAAATACATTATCCTAGCAAACTGCATGTAGCAGCAATTAAATTTAGAAGAATGATAACAATTGTATTGGAGTACTGTGAAACATCTTCTAAATCAAGGTCGCATATTGTGATCATATTGGCACAAAATCCAACCGCCTGTTTTGACAAAATACGAAATATCTACTGCCCAGGGTTTTCTCATAAAAGAGACTCCATTTGAAGTAAAATACATTGACATATATGGCGGTGGGTTTGTAGGCAATAAGGTCAAAAGCCCCCTTGAATGCTCTATCTATTGGTTGCCCCCTTCAGGAGAGCGGTCAGGCTGCGGCTTCTGGGGAGATGCAGCGACCCCGTAGCGGCGATCCGATCGAAGCAGCTCAGGTTGCACTAAAATGCAATTTGCGAAGCCTCTCTAACAACAAGTAGTGTAGATTTTTGTAAAATCTTTCTGAAACTACAACGCAAGAACGACTAATTTTACTAGTTCTATTATGTGCAATTTTCTCTTCATTTGTTAAACTGCAACTTTGCAACAACACAGAAAAAGAGGGGCAGCATGGTAGAACAGCTTAGTTCAGAAACGTCTTGACGCTCGACAGTAAATTTACTGTGCAGCAATTTCATCTTGTGTCCGATGGAAAATTGCATGTGTCCTAATGCACGTCGGTACTGAATATGTTGTTTGTTTCCTCACAGACAGCACGTTGTGCAGCAACAAAGGTAAACACAAACTGGGTATCTTATTGGTATGAGAAAGCGAAACTGTCGACAGAGTTACCTGAATTCTAAAATGACATTTTACATTGTATCTACCACGACTTCCTGTATTCTGCACCCTTCTTCGCAAGCAGAGGTGCGTGTCTTTCTACAACCGTCCCACCACCACCACCGACTTTGGTTTTCGCAAGCCAAACCGTACAATGTGAACGTTAGAAGGGACGGAACGAGGGAAACATCAGCTTGCTCGAAGTATGCATTTCGTCATACAGTTCGAGGCAGACTTGTCTCTATAAGCTGTATGGCGAAATTCCAAAGCATGCCCTAGTTCTTTCGAAACCTGGCACGTTTTTGGTGCAATATATTCTGCACCAGAATAGGTATCTCCTTGTCTTTGGTTGGAAAGCCTTGATCGATCCAAGGAAAAGGAAATAACACAGGACTGGCTTGCTGCGACGAACAAAAGAACCGTAGTTGATTATTAGAGCGAGAAGGAGAGTGAATCCAACCGCCGGTCGCACAAATCTGTTTAACTTGGTCTTGCTGCAAATGCAAACTCTGACGCAGTTCACTGAACTTTGGCAGAGCTGTGTTGCGTTGCTTTGAAGTCGACACCGCTTGGTAGAACCGTGTCCATGGCTCACTCAGTGGAACTACCGTGCAATCCCTCAAAACTTCTAACCCGTTTTTCTATGAGAGCATAAAGAGTACAGTGCAGTGTGTGTCTTAAGTGAGCACTTGATATTGCATTATTGTTAAAGGAGTTTCTCATTACTAGAGGCAAAGACTTTGTATTAGAATAGACGCGTTTATTTTATATCATTAGATTAAGTCATTAGATTAAGGGGCCACAGAGTTGTTCTGACAGAGTAAGGTGCCGCACTCTCTCTCTTCTGCTGAGGGTTTCTCATTAGTAGGTCCCACGAAAGATCTGCTCCTCCTTCATTTCACACTCTTCCTCCTTACGAGGCAGGCACGTCAACGGAGTGAATACATCATCGACATCCGCGTAACTTGACGGACGGGTGATGAAACAGATCGGATCGAGCGATGGGGAGGAGGAGCATTGCTATCTTTCCCGCTCCGAGCCGCACGAGCAGCGAAACCGAGACAGCATGCAGTACGGCCAACACTTTTCAATTTACTCGACGCCTTACTGCAGTACAGATTGTGAAGTTTGGATGTCCGACGAATGTACCGGTCGGTACGCGGACAGAATGCTGCTGGATTCTCACCCTCTAACTTTACATACTGACACCAGTCTGAAATATCGTATATTTTTTTTACTTTCTGAAAGTATCAACTTCACGACACTGCGGGACATTTGAATCTGGTCGCGCGGTCGCCACACCTGATACGCCGTACTGTCAGAGCGACAGGCATTCGTGGGCTCTACGACTGCCAAGTTGACATTCTCTATGACAGGCCGCACTTTCGCCGTCGCCGCATTCTTGGGTACATGCTGTGCTGCCAGCGAAGTGTATGTATGTACGTGTGTGTGTGTGTGTGTGTGTATGTGTGCGTGTGTGGCAACGGTGCAAATCCATTCGCAGATCCTGTCCGCTGATTTGGACTTTGGTTTCCATGAGCAACTATTGAGGCAGAAACAGTCAGTAGGAGGCCAGACTGTGGGCGTTTGAGTGACGAAATGCCACATGTGCCTTGGTTCTTTCGATACCTGGACGTTCTCTTTTAGCGTTTTGTGCAAGTCGGCATCGAAGACATGGATGTCGTGAAGGCTACTACCGCTATGCAAAGTGACAAAGTGCCTCATGCGTCCTGTTTCTTTCGATGCATGGTGCGTTTATATCTCGAAAACGTAAAGATTTGCTGAAAATCAGTGCTGAGCGTACTAGTATGGAGCACGTGAAGCCTGACCTGTGACGAAATGCAAAAATGTGATAAGGTTTCGTTTGTCGGCATGATGTGTCTGCGCCAACTGCTCTTTTTTGTTGTTGTTGCTGAGAAGGTCAAGATTGAGCTGAGCCAAATCAAAGAAAACAGTTCGCTAGCTGGTAAAGTGGTGGCAAAAGATACCCACACTGACTGCTGAAACAATATATACATGAAGACTCTGGACCCGGTTGCTCCGACCGCGCGCGCGAGCAGAGCTCAAGCAACGGAAGCTGGCTTCGACAAACTTTCCTGTTATGAAGCTTAATATATCCACCAACGCAGGTCTCTGTGGATAGAGCGCCATGAAGAAGAGCGAGAGACACTGATCTATCTGCAAATAAATAGTGCGCTCTGCCACGCTGCAAGCAAAGTCGCCCCAACATCTCAAACTAGTTCCGATCGGGATCCATCCTGACTCACGGCAAGTACTGCTCATATCCATCATTTCGCTTGACCTGTTTATACAAGGTAGAGCGTCGTTAGTGAACAGGTGAAAACTCCATACAATGTCTAAATGCATCTATTAATTCTAAAGGAAGACATCAGAACTCAGTCTCATGTAGTCTGGCAGGAAAGGCGCTCTCTCTGATAGTGCACGACCTCTTTATAAAGTAATTAATTCTCAGGTGCTCACTATTGACGCTCTACTCTGTACTGTACTCGTTGGAACAGCGACTGCCGACCTCCGACCTCCGACCTCCATCGCGCTCTTGCTTCTCGCAACGGACAGGAACAGGAACAGGACAGAAGCAACTTGGTTGTACTGAGAGGAGGCCAGACACAGAGCAGAGCATACGCTCGCAAGCGCCCTTCCACTTGCCTGCAAGCGTGTAACACCTTCACGCTTTAGCAGTTGCTCGCTTTTGGCACGACAGCGAACGAGCAGATGCATCATCAAACGGATCGGATCTCGGGATGGGCGAGCCGTCCTTCGCCTTCCTCCAAGCACAAGCACCGAAAGAAATGCATGCAGTACAGCCAGCACTTTCCAACATTATTGTGATGTCGCGGTACAGTAGTCGCTGTGGAAGTTGATATCAGAGGCCATGTGACGCTGAGTGTTGACCGTCCGAGTGCCACTGTGCTTCTTGTGTGGACCTCCAGTCATTCGCCCAGTGCGGCTGGTGACGTTAAATAGTCCGAGATCGTGCGTTCGCGTTATTCCCGTCGAGGTGTCGACTCGAGGCACGTTTCCGTCCCAAGTTTACGAACCCAAAGTGGCGTGGGCAGGCAGGGAAACCCTTGGGCCTTCCTTGAAAGTTCTGGTCGAGGAGTCGCCACACTGAGTCGCAGGACGGTGACGCATGGCGCCACTGCGATGGACCACACGGAGGACTCTACAGCCACGCAGATGGCAACTCTCTGCGCGCAAAGCGACTTGCGCTTTTCCCCTTTTCTCCAGCAGGGGCCTTCTAAAAAAGATTGAAGTGTGACTGCGGGTCTAGTGCACCTCTTCACTTTGGTTTCACGAGGGCGAAGAAACCGGACGGTTTGCGAGCAATAGCAGACATGACAAAAGAGGGGGCCGACGAGTCCACAGTGAAGAAGCCCGTGACGAAATGCCAAACTGCCAAACTGCCAAACTGCACGCGCGCGCTCTGTTTCTTTGCGCTGCTAGACACGTTTTCTACCAAATACTCAGGATTTTGTGTGTGTCGGAAGCTCGCGATTTCTGCACTCGAGTCCTCGTTTCTGCTCAAGAATTAGCGCGTCGTTTCTGAATGAAGGGGGCGAAATAGCGCCAAGGTGCTGGCTCCGGCGGAAACCATAGCAATAAAAAGGGAAGGCTCTAAAAATCCCGCCTGCATATTATGATAAAAGCGCGCGCACAAAGCTCACGCGGTGTTAACAGTGGCGGTCCGCCTGCAACGGGTTTGCCTCGTAGAAGCGACGCCACTTGCCCTCTATGCGGTCGCGTGTCTTTGCGTGACGCATACTGTGGTGCTGTGTCCAAGCGCCACCAAATATTGGCATTAGCAGTAGGGTGCGTCTATCTATCAAATGGTAAACTACCGACTCGGTTCATGCTGTGAATAGGGCGCTTGTAACTCAGCTGGTCGCTCTGCGTGGATCCGATCCTCTCGTCTGTGGGAATGATGAGGCATGTGCATGTGTATGTGTGGGTCCT
The DNA here is from genome assembly GCA_000143045.1 of Globisporangium ultimum DAOM BR144. Classification (NCBI taxonomy): domain Eukaryota; phylum Oomycota; class Peronosporomycetes; order Pythiales; family Pythiaceae; genus Globisporangium; species Globisporangium ultimum. Next base: position 1,051,134 of record GL376605.1, on the reverse strand, counting down.
CCGACCATCCGCACCTGATCTATTAGATCCGTTAGATCATCTAACGGATCCGCTTGAGTTCAGCGCGGTGCTGGCCAGAGAGACACTCGATGACAGGATCCGTCCACACACGTTCGCACGTGTGGACTCGACATGACAGACTTGCGTCAAGTGCTTTCTTTTAGAGTAGCACCTTCTCTTGATGCGCTAATGTGGAGTGAAGAAAATGGAAAATCGAACCGCTTGGGTGTCCATCCTCTGCTCTGAGTTGCAACTGGAGCTCGAGACCTTCGGGCAGGAAGATAGCTAGAGAGAGTGCCATTTGGATACACGTTGGATGAGCTCATGCCTCGCGCCTTAGTGCTTTGAGAGTCCGTTCAGCTTTGTTGTTGAACGCGTTTGCCATGCAAATTGCATGCCTTTGGCGAGGATCCCTGTATGTATCCGAGTATCGCTTGCTCTGTATGGTCTTTGGCCTTGTTCAGGTAGTGCTCGCAATTCACTCGATTCCACACGTTGTTCCTCTATTGGCAGTCCTCCAAATGAGTGCCAGATAGGAATATCACGCTCGTGACTTTCGTCTGAAGCCCCAGGTCTTCGTGAGCCCCAATCTCGGCACCAGCGACATGGACGTCAGGTTCATGGAGCAGACCGCCGCGACCGCGAATTAGCTCCTGCACGTGCGATATATGCAGCATATAACTGAGTAACCCATAGAAACATGGGCGCACTTCGTCGTATGTGTGTGGCCACTTCGGATGCGACAAATACGCATTCAGGATTTCCTGAGTCCCCCAAGAGATCGTCGCCAGGTTCACGGCGTGAAGCTTGACGCTCAGATCTTGAGGATTGCGCATGAACTCGCAGGCAATACTCCAACTGGATGCCCCAACAGTTTCTCGTGGTCTGCGCCAGGGCAAATCTGGCTGGAGAAGGACGCGCGTGGCCTCGACGAGGAGAGCTTCGCTCACGAGGTACGCTTCGAAATTCAGAGCACCCATGTCTCCGTCATCTGCTCCGTCAACCGCCATCGATATTGGCTCCTGGTCGCCAATATGAGACGCAGCAACAGACAATGCGGCGAGGGCGCTACGGATGTCATGATCACGCGATGATGCATGCTCCGCGCTGGAACTTGTCCCCCATTCGTCAAGCAGGAGCGTTGCGTTGTCAACGACAAAGACAACATGGAGTGGAAATTCGTGGAGCTCTGGGTAGATACTCCAATGCAGTTCGCGTGTGAATTCACTCGCTGCCGCCATTGTCGTTCCACAGTCAGCATTGAACCCGACAACGATCCGCTCCACGTCGATTGCTTGCCGCAGATCGGCAGCCAGTGCTGACCCGTTTGCAGAATGAAGATTCGCCAAATCAAAGCATGAAAAGTGATAACCGAGCAATTCAAGGACTTCAGCACCCGCAGCAGTCAGCAAACGCACAATCAACATAATTGGCTTTGCGAGTGTGCCACACAAGCGACAGTATCCGTGATAGTCGATCGGCATTGCTTCTGCTACAAGTTGGCGATTCACAATGAGGTTTCGAAGACTAGCGAGGCGCGCGACCTGAATCTCGTTGCACGATGCACACGTAGTCGAGCCTCCACATCCGCTTAGCACATCGTCGCCACACACATGGCATCCTTCGTCGCCTTCGGTGTCGAACGGGAAAATGCGGCTCATAACGTTGCCACAGCGCAAATAGCTGGAAAGACTGACGCGTAATGGTTGCTTCCTCATGGATGAACCGGACAGACACGTCAATTCCAGCAGCAAGTACGAGCGAAACTCGGTCTTTTGCTGTACGACCGAGAGCGTGACCAAAAAGTGCTTGCGATCCACTCTGCAACCGAATCGCGCGAGACGCAACACACGCACGTACTTTGCCATTGTGTCGATCCATTTGTGACTAACCATCGGTTTCCATCCCGCACTCGAAGCACTATCACTATCGGGAATTCCTGCGTGGCAGTCGAGAGGCGCACTGAACGTGATTGCCGCCAGCAAATCACCAAACGCGGAGAACGGCAAGCGCACATCGTACGGATTCACCTCGTGCTTCAAAAGCGTGGTTCTCTTGTGGGTAATGTACATGGACAACAATTCCGGCGGCAACGTCGATGGCGATAGGGGGTGCAGCTCCAGCGCGTACTCAGTTGATGATACATCAAAAACATGCACGAGCACTGAATGGGTTTGTATTCGCATTTCACCAGAGTAGACTCTGATCTCACTCGTTCGGTTCTGGTTTGGCGACACACGCTGATGGCCAGATTCGTGCTTCCACACCACGTACGAGTCGTCATGGTCTCCATAGCATAGTTGTAGTGCACCATCATGAATCAGCATTGGGGCATACACAACTTTCTCCATGGACGAGGAGGTTGCCGTTTTCAGAGAGCTCATCACGAAATGCAGCCTTGTACGCGCGTTCGGACGCACAAACACCGAGATGAGAGCGTATCCAGCAGACTTCCTTCCCGCCGATAGCTTCACACCTTCCTTGTGGATGCATACAACCGAGTCGTATTCTCGAACGCGCAAGGGTGGAGGGCACGGTGGTCCAGACCAGATTAATCGGAAATGCCGCTTTCGTTTCTCATACAGAAGGCAAAACCATTTGCAAAAAGTGCTCAGTCCTTCTCGCGTGCGTCCATATCCAAGTGACGTGTACTCCCGCGTGGTCATGTGGGACGAGTAAGACGCCGACGATGTTGGATCGTACGCCACGATGCGGAGCCCATCCAGCATGTACCCACGCGCTCGCTGTTCGTACATCGTTATTCGCCACTTCTTCCCACTGAGCAGCTGGATGCACGAAAAGAAAGGTGTGGATGCAATTCGTTCCAGCCGAAGCTTGAGGCTTTTCAGGCGCTGCTTCCTGCGCACGAGTCGTTCCAGAGCGCTCGCGAGGCCATCTTCTCGCTTCATTTGGACATTTTCGTGCCGTCTCCGTTCTAGTTCTCGCGCGGCATCTAATGCGGCGCGGGCGTGCTCCTCTCGCGTCAACTCTTTGAGTAGATTCACTCGACAACGCTTTTCCCCAAGCTCCTCGAAATGCGTTCGTCGCTGTTGGCTTATGGGTCCAATCGTGCTCTCGACCAGCGGCGTGACACCTTTAAACACGAGTCCTTCGAGCTTTGAAATGTTCTCTGAAGAAAGGGCCTCCGATTTGTGGTGACTTCCAAGCATATTGGTCGCTTTCTTCTTGACTTTGAATTTGCTCGTGCGCTCAACTGTCTTTTGGCGAATCTCTGCTCGCCGACATTCTTCCTCACGCTGCTTCTGCTCATGCTTCTCGATTCGTAGCTTTTCCTTTTCTCGCTCAAATTGTTGAAGTTGGTTCTGTTGCGCGTTCATTCGCAGTTTCAGGTGGCTGATTGCATCGCTGAGCACATCTAAACGCATTGACAACTCCGCCATGAGCACCGAGAACATTCGCGTGGTCTCTTTGTATGTCATGTCACGAAATCGCCTAAGCGCATGAGTTGAAAAAGAAGGAGGCAATGCCAAAATGTAACTTCACTCGGATGTGCCAGTAATCTGGAAATCAACTACACAAGGAGACTTACCAAACGCGATGATCCTTTGTCAAGTCACCGTCACGGCATCGTTCTGTCCACACCATCTGTTACACACAGAAATTAGTCGACCACTTTGAAGTCTGAGCTGATTTGATAGGGGCCAGCGCAGTCGCAAAAGTTTTTACACCACGCACTTGATTTTTTAAGTCTTCTACTATATGCAGCACGTGACGCTGCTCTCGTTCATGCAACACGAGCTGCAGCTCCGTAGCCCTGACCGAGAGACGGGATTTTGGACAGCTCAGTCAATCAGTTCAGAAGTAGGAACAAACAGTGAGGGATGCTTGGAACGTCCACTAGGCAGAGACACTCACCTGAGCTGGGGTGAGATACTTGCGATCGCATCGTACACCGTTGCAAACGCGTTGCCCTGCTCGGGTTCTTGCTCTTGCTCCACAACTCGAGCACATTCGTTTTTTGTGTCTACTACATCCACAAGGTACTGTCGAACTACTCGCAGTGCTCGCACTCGTCCGTACAATCCCTCTTCTTCCAGCAATTGGTGCAGCGCAGTTCCGATCCGAGCACCATCCATAATGTCATCTTCCGGCAGAATGCTCATCAGCGGTTTCACCAGGGCTTGAGGTGGTGGACGCGCTTGCCACAACGGACGCCGTGCTTTAGTCCTTTCTGATGCGCCATCGCCTCGCTCTACGACGTGTGGGTTTGCTTCAGTCTTTACCGCAGTAATAGTAAATTTGGTCTTCTTCTGTCTCTGCTTTTGCCAGCTGCTTGAGCTCCAATAATACAACGCGCGCGATTGCCGAACATCCTTCTGCACGTCTTCGCTGATCGCATCGTCCAGTGAGCTTTGGACAATAAACGGGTTCCGCGTCAAGCGAAACCCAAGCCACTCGACCAAGTCCACACACTGGTCCAGGAAATCGAGGTCTTCGCACATGGCTAATAAATAGTTGGTGTTTTCGTACAGAAACGGATGCGGCCGGCCTTGATGCACGATCTGTCGCCACGCGTGGATCTTCTCGACCACGCTCACCGATGCCGCTCGCAGCAACAATAACCGATCCCCCATGATGTGGAGCTCTTTGCCTTGCGGCGCTCCTTGTACACTAGCTTTCGTTGCTTTACTCCCGTTCTTGGTAACACGGTGGCTGTTGGGCTTGGCCGCTGCCTTCGATCTCGCAGCCGAACACGTCGAGACACTTCCAAGAAGTGACTGGAGTTTTGCCTTGTACCCTTCACGCACGGTGATGCTACTTTGCACGGCGAACTCGGCTTCTTGGATCGACAGCGGAGTGGCTCCTCGATCCTCGACGCCATTGCGTTTACTCTCGTCAGACTCGGGTCTCATCTTGTGCGTGAGCGCACATTTTCTCTCCAAAGGATGCACAAAAGTCAAATGCCGACTAGTCAGATGCAACCGATCTGAGCTAAAAGTTCACGAGTGAGTAAATATATCGTCTATATTGTACAATGGTTTCGTCACAATCAAACCTATGGGTGGACGTTATGGTGCTGGACGTGCATGTGAAAGCTATTCATCCATGAGATGATGCTAGCATCTTCGGCACCCCTTATCGACCAAACTGCTTTTCCCAAATCAAGCTTCGGTCGAATTGCAAAGCAGCAAACAACTTCCTCGGCGTACTTTACCTAGAATCACGTCGCGGCGGTGACGCTGTCCGTAATCTCGTCCAAATGCACGATTTGGAATTGCGCTGCGTGAATTTTGTTTTCTGACGTCCCTCGTATGATGCTTAGCTTGTTGTCGCTTTCTCGCCGGACAATCCAGCCGCCGAGACCAAAGAAACTCGACACACACAGGATCGCCGTTGTCGCCTTCGTGTGATCGATCGCAAACTGCTCATAGGATTTAAGATCCACGCCTTTCACTTTGAGATTCCCGTACCGATTCACGCCAAAGAACAAGCTCGACTTCTCGCTTTGGAACCCCCAAATCTCCGTGCCGTCCCCTAGCGTGTACGCTCGGAACGTGCATCCATCAGTCACAATGTCGGCACTGGCACATGAACAAGCCAAAGACACAGCGTTAGCGAACTAAAATATCAGCAGCAATACAAAACTTTCCCATTGCTTACCTGAGCAACGCTTCACCATCGACATCACGAAGAAATTTTCTCGATTCGATTTCCTGGAATGCGCACCGGAAGCGATAGTTGACTGCCAGTTTGGCGCCTGCAAGTTTCTTGGCTTGGATCGACACCTTTTTCATCCCATCGTGAGCCGTGTCGATCTTCTCGTCGAGCCGCTCGAGCTGCGAGTTCTGCGAATCCAGAGCGTTGCCCAATGCCAGCGACATCTCCTTCAGTTCTGCGAGCTGCGGCTCCAGTGCGCGAAGAAAATCCTCATGCAGGTCTTGTTGCTGCTGTTGGTTCGCTATGCTTGGCTCGTGCGGCCTTTGATCTAACGGCTGGGGGTTTCCTCGTCGATCGTCTTGTGAGGTTGCTGACAGGTCGTGGGCGTTCGCGTAATGGGCACCAAGCTGCTCGGGCGAGTTAAATTTCACTTTGCACTCGGGGCAAATGAACCCCATCGCAATCTATAGCAAGGATAACACAAAGATGCCTTCCATTAGCAATTGGCAAAGCAACATCCAAACAAAGGGCAATTTTTTTACCTCTTCTGCATTCGCTGGCTTGTAGCGATCCGCCACTTGCTGCGGCACGGAAGACATGGCGTTGTAGAGCCATCCTGACCACGTCATGCCTCTATTTTCCCCGCATACAGCAGCACCACGCCCAACCGTCGCATGGTTAGAGAGAAGTAGCTTCAACATTGCATGCAGCATGCATGTCGTACCTGAGCACGCGCTTGGAGAGATCGACAGCATACTGAGTATCTTCCGCGGCTCGCTTACTGCGATCCAGTTGCTCTGACATCAACAACACGCACATACGCACATGTGAGTACATGGTGTCCAACGGACGCATCCTCTATCTTCCTTCAAGCAATCGCCGTTTGGCACTTCACGTGCAACGACAAAGGCGAGCGACATAAACCCAACGAATGCAGCCCAGCGTCAAGGAAGCAGTGCTCGATGTAATAGAATCTGTCCGGCCATAAGAGCAAGACAGACGAAGCAAATACAGCAAGTACATGCATATACAAGCAACATGCATGCACATCTGTCGCATCCAGTGCATAGCCTCTTGCATTCACTGCAACCAACGTACATTCATCTGCATGCATACAAACAGCCACGTATCTATACACATGCACACATGAAAGCCACTCACCAGACTGCATGCTCAGCGTGTGCGCGGTCTCGCGCGCGATCTGCAGCGACTCGGCCACGGCGCGCAGCGACTGTGTCTCTTTCGTGCGCGCGGCGGCGGTGTCATGTCTGCTGCGCTGCGCAATAGTATTCGCACTCGCAGCAGCAGCGAAGTCCCCCATGCGCCCCTTCTGCTCTTGCAGTCACGCAGTGGCGGCGTCCGGATGGATGGCGAGCGCGCGCTTCGGTCGGCTTCTTCCGCGGCGGCAAGCAAGTAGCCTTTACGCTGAGAGAGCACAAAGGAAGAATTCAATTGGCTACTGCCCCAAACGTTCTCTGGTGACGGAATGCTGGCCAGATGGTGATTGAACAGGCACCAGCTAGGCCACCGATGCAAAGACAGAACTATTTTCCGCTCTGAAACCGAAGCATAGTCTAGTGCCACAGTACATTTCAAATAGTGACGCAAGGACAGTACTCGCCACACACGCTGAAGAAGCGACTGGATACAGTGTATGAGAATACGAGTACCAACGATACACAGGTATTTTGATAGTGTACGGTGCACCATGTAGACTACACATTGGTATTCTACAGAGATGTATTAAATTAGAAAATCAGGTTCATTTGAGGCAGTTGCGCTGTGCCAGTGCGCGCGTCGCAACAGTGCACTGTGGGCACACACGTGGGAGTCCGCACTGAGCACAGTGGGACCACACACACGCATCAACTCTTGCACAGAGTAAGTGTTGATGCGTGTGTGTGTCCCACAGTGCTCTCTGTAATAGACTGCACGCCTCTGTGCCCTCCTCACCGAAGTTGCGTGAATGCTTAGCTTAATTGTCACTAAAACCAATAAGCCAACTCTGTCCACTTCAATGCTACACAGAATGTGCAAGTGTAGAGTACTGAGTTAGCGACTGTATTGTTGCATGCACTTTCTGCCTGACCGTGATAAAAAGTGGCACGTTGAGCGAGGAGATGAGGCAGCTGGAGCAACTCAGTCGCCAGTGGCTGCCCAGTTGCGTCGGTTACGCCTGTTTCCCGCTGCGTCTGGATTATTGTACCCGGCGTCCGGTTTAACCATGCGCCCTCCTCTACCGCCCCATCTAGCAACCCTCGCCAAACGCGCCAGCGTCGCTCATTCCCCGAATTGACGCGTGAGTGACTAGTGAGCGCGCGTGTGCGACGTGCATCTGCCTGTTCTATCTGTCTGTCTGTCTAACGCAGCAGAGTCAGCAGACAAGGCACGAAAACGCTTTCCACCCTTGGCTGCGACGACAAGAAGAAAAAGAAAAGCGACTCGCCAGTGCTCGATTTGCACCAAGCCACACAGACAGACACATATCAAAATGGAAGACAGTATAGCGACGAAGCACGTGCGGTGGGGTGCCGTGAGCGTGTTGGAGTTCAGCGTCGGTTACAGCGCGTGCAGCGTACCCGGCAGCGCCGGTCCCCCTATCGGCCTGAAGGGGCTCCCGATCAGCCACAGCGTGATCGGCCTCGCAGGTGACAACGCGCAGGATGACAGTGAGAAGGACGCAGTGAAGCGAACGCGTCAAGACATGTGGCTATGCCCGATGGAGCGCGCGAAGATCGTCGCGGAAGAAGACGGTCTCCAGATCAGCGAGATCACCGCGATTTGCAGCGACGTGCGCGCGACGCTCGATGCGCGCGCGATCTCCAAGTTTGACCACCTGACGCAACACATGATGCAGAGTCTCGAGATGAACCGATTAGATGACTTGCGCAAGCTCCGCGATTCGTACCATCACGTCAATCGAAAGAAGATTGTGCTCTTCTAAGGAGAGAGAATGATGTGTGTCGAGTGTGTGTGTCAAGTGCTGTGAGCACCAATGTGCGGTGACGTGAAGTACTCGTTCAAGAGAAGCCTGCCCGATTCCCGTCGATCGTGATTATTTTATTGCACGCGCCATTCAAAGAGAGAAACGTGGCAAAGCAGATCAAGTATTTATTTTTTTATCCTTTGGTGTGAAAGTAGCGACCTAAAATCGTAATTGTAGAGAACAGGTTTTGGTAGTAAAGTTCAATTAAACGTATGGATCCATCGTCGATGCCCTCCTTTTGTTCCATGAAACAACGCTCACAGCATCATTTCCTTTTTCCTTTTTCATGCGGACACCAAGAAGGACGCACCACACACGCGGCATGTACGAAATGGCACTCTCTCTAGCTATCTTCCTGCCCGAAGGTCTCAAGCTCCAGTTGCAACTCAGAGCAGAGGATGGACACCCAAGCGGTTCGATTTTCCATTTTCTTCACTCCACATTAGCGCATCAAGAGAAGGTGCTACTCTAAAAGAAAGCACTTGACGCAAAGTCTGTCATGTCGAGTCCACACGTGCGAACGTGTGTGGACGGATCCTGTCATCGAGTGTCTCTCTGGCCAGCACCGCGCTGAACTCAAGCGGATCCGTTAGATGATCTAACGGATCTAATAGATCAGGTGCGGATGGTCGGAGGACCCACACATACACATGCACATGCCTCATCATTCCCACAGACGAGAGGATCGGATCCACGCAGAGCGACCAGCTGAGTTACAAGCGCCCTATTCACAGCATGAACCGAGTCGGTAGTTTACCATTTGATAGATAGACGCACCCTACTGCTAATGCCAATATTTGGTGGCGCTTGGACACAGCACCACAGTATGCGTCACGCAAAGACACGCGACCGCATAGAGGGCAAGTGGCGTCGCTTCTACGAGGCAAACCCGTTGCAGGCGGACCGCCACTGTTAACACCGCGTGAGCTTTGTGCGCGCGCTTTTATCATAATATGCAGGCGGGATTTTTAGAGCCTTCCCTTTTTATTGCTATGGTTTCCGCCGGAGCCAGCACCTTGGCGCTATTTCGCCCCCTTCATTCAGAAACGACGCGCTAATTCTTGAGCAGAAACGAGGACTCGAGTGCAGAAATCGCGAGCTTCCGACACACACAAAATCCTGAGTATTTGGTAGAAAACGTGTCTAGCAGCGCAAAGAAACAGAGCGCGCGCGTGCAGTTTGGCAGTTTGGCAGTTTGGCATTTCGTCACGGGCTTCTTCACTGTGGACTCGTCGGCCCCCTCTTTTGTCATGTCTGCTATTGCTCGCAAACCGTCCGGTTTCTTCGCCCTCGTGAAACCAAAGTGAAGAGGTGCACTAGACCCGCAGTCACACTTCAATCTTTTTTAGAAGGCCCCTGCTGGAGAAAAGGGGAAAAGCGCAAGTCGCTTTGCGCGCAGAGAGTTGCCATCTGCGTGGCTGTAGAGTCCTCCGTGTGGTCCATCGCAGTGGCGCCATGCGTCACCGTCCTGCGACTCAGTGTGGCGACTCCTCGACCAGAACTTTCAAGGAAGGCCCAAGGGTTTCCCTGCCTGCCCACGCCACTTTGGGTTCGTAAACTTGGGACGGAAACGTGCCTCGAGTCGACACCTCGACGGGAATAACGCGAACGCACGATCTCGGACTATTTAACGTCACCAGCCGCACTGGGCGAATGACTGGAGGTCCACACAAGAAGCACAGTGGCACTCGGACGGTCAACACTCAGCGTCACATGGCCTCTGATATCAACTTCCACAGCGACTACTGTACCGCGACATCACAATAATGTTGGAAAGTGCTGGCTGTACTGCATGCATTTCTTTCGGTGCTTGTGCTTGGAGGAAGGCGAAGGACGGCTCGCCCATCCCGAGATCCGATCCGTTTGATGATGCATCTGCTCGTTCGCTGTCGTGCCAAAAGCGAGCAACTGCTAAAGCGTGAAGGTGTTACACGCTTGCAGGCAAGTGGAAGGGCGCTTGCGAGCGTATGCTCTGCTCTGTGTCTGGCCTCCTCTCAGTACAACCAAGTTGCTTCTGTCCTGTTCCTGTTCCTGTCCGTTGCGAGAAGCAAGAGCGCGATGGAGGTCGGAGGTCGGAGGTCGGCAGTCGCTGTTCCAACGAGTACAGTACAGAGTAGAGCGTCAATAGTGAGCACCTGAGAATTAATTACTTTATAAAGAGGTCGTGCACTATCAGAGAGAGCGCCTTTCCTGCCAGACTACATGAGACTGAGTTCTGATGTCTTCCTTTAGAATTAATAGATGCATTTAGACATTGTATGGAGTTTTCACCTGTTCACTAACGACGCTCTACCTTGTATAAACAGGTCAAGCGAAATGATGGATATGAGCAGTACTTGCCGTGAGTCAGGATGGATCCCGATCGGAACTAGTTTGAGATGTTGGGGCGACTTTGCTTGCAGCGTGGCAGAGCGCACTATTTATTTGCAGATAGATCAGTGTCTCTCGCTCTTCTTCATGGCGCTCTATCCACAGAGACCTGCGTTGGTGGATATATTAAGCTTCATAACAGGAAAGTTTGTCGAAGCCAGCTTCCGTTGCTTGAGCTCTGCTCGCGCGCGCGGTCGGAGCAACCGGGTCCAGAGTCTTCATGTATATATTGTTTCAGCAGTCAGTGTGGGTATCTTTTGCCACCACTTTACCAGCTAGCGAACTGTTTTCTTTGATTTGGCTCAGCTCAATCTTGACCTTCTCAGCAACAACAACAAAAAAGAGCAGTTGGCGCAGACACATCATGCCGACAAACGAAACCTTATCACATTTTTGCATTTCGTCACAGGTCAGGCTTCACGTGCTCCATACTAGTACGCTCAGCACTGATTTTCAGCAAATCTTTACGTTTTCGAGATATAAACGCACCATGCATCGAAAGAAACAGGACGCATGAGGCACTTTGTCACTTTGCATAGCGGTAGTAGCCTTCACGACATCCATGTCTTCGATGCCGACTTGCACAAAACGCTAAAAGAGAACGTCCAGGTATCGAAAGAACCAAGGCACATGTGGCATTTCGTCACTCAAACGCCCACAGTCTGGCCTCCTACTGACTGTTTCTGCCTCAATAGTTGCTCATGGAAACCAAAGTCCAAATCAGCGGACAGGATCTGCGAATGGATTTGCACCGTTGCCACACACGCACACATACACACACACACACACACACACGTACATACATACACTTCGCTGGCAGCACAGCATGTACCCAAGAATGCGGCGACGGCGAAAGTGCGGCCTGTCATAGAGAATGTCAACTTGGCAGTCGTAGAGCCCACGAATGCCTGTCGCTCTGACAGTACGGCGTATCAGGTGTGGCGACCGCGCGACCAGATTCAAATGTCCCGCAGTGTCGTGAAGTTGATACTTTCAGAAAGTAAAAAAAATATACGATATTTCAGACTGGTGTCAGTATGTAAAGTTAGAGGGTGAGAATCCAGCAGCATTCTGTCCGCGTACCGACCGGTACATTCGTCGGACATCCAAACTTCACAATCTGTACTGCAGTAAGGCGTCGAGTAAATTGAAAAGTGTTGGCCGTACTGCATGCTGTCTCGGTTTCGCTGCTCGTGCGGCTCGGAGCGGGAAAGATAGCAATGCTCCTCCTCCCCATCGCTCGATCCGATCTGTTTCATCACCCGTCCGTCAAGTTACGCGGATGTCGATGATGTATTCACTCCGTTGACGTGCCTGCCTCGTAAGGAGGAAGAGTGTGAAATGAAGGAGGAGCAGATCTTTCGTGGGACCTACTAATGAGAAACCCTCAGCAGAAGAGAGAGAGTGCGGCACCTTACTCTGTCAGAACAACTCTGTGGCCCCTTAATCTAATGACTTAATCTAATGATATAAAATAAACGCGTCTATTCTAATACAAAGTCTTTGCCTCTAGTAATGAGAAACTCCTTTAACAATAATGCAATATCAAGTGCTCACTTAAGACACACACTGCACTGTACTCTTTATGCTCTCATAGAAAAACGGGTTAGAAGTTTTGAGGGATTGCACGGTAGTTCCACTGAGTGAGCCATGGACACGGTTCTACCAAGCGGTGTCGACTTCAAAGCAACGCAACACAGCTCTGCCAAAGTTCAGTGAACTGCGTCAGAGTTTGCATTTGCAGCAAGACCAAGTTAAACAGATTTGTGCGACCGGCGGTTGGATTCACTCTCCTTCTCGCTCTAATAATCAACTACGGTTCTTTTGTTCGTCGCAGCAAGCCAGTCCTGTGTTATTTCCTTTTCCTTGGATCGATCAAGGCTTTCCAACCAAAGACAAGGAGATACCTATTCTGGTGCAGAATATATTGCACCAAAAACGTGCCAGGTTTCGAAAGAACTAGGGCATGCTTTGGAATTTCGCCATACAGCTTATAGAGACAAGTCTGCCTCGAACTGTATGACGAAATGCATACTTCGAGCAAGCTGATGTTTCCCTCGTTCCGTCCCTTCTAACGTTCACATTGTACGGTTTGGCTTGCGAAAACCAAAGTCGGTGGTGGTGGTGGGACGGTTGTAGAAAGACACGCACCTCTGCTTGCGAAGAAGGGTGCAGAATACAGGAAGTCGTGGTAGATACAATGTAAAATGTCATTTTAGAATTCAGGTAACTCTGTCGACAGTTTCGCTTTCTCATACCAATAAGATACCCAGTTTGTGTTTACCTTTGTTGCTGCACAACGTGCTGTCTGTGAGGAAACAAACAACATATTCAGTACCGACGTGCATTAGGACACATGCAATTTTCCATCGGACACAAGATGAAATTGCTGCACAGTAAATTTACTGTCGAGCGTCAAGACGTTTCTGAACTAAGCTGTTCTACCATGCTGCCCCTCTTTTTCTGTGTTGTTGCAAAGTTGCAGTTTAACAAATGAAGAGAAAATTGCACATAATAGAACTAGTAAAATTAGTCGTTCTTGCGTTGTAGTTTCAGAAAGATTTTACAAAAATCTACACTACTTGTTGTTAGAGAGGCTTCGCAAATTGCATTTTAGTGCAACCTGAGCTGCTTCGATCGGATCGCCGCTACGGGGTCGCTGCATCTCCCCAGAAGCCGCAGCCTGACCGCTCTCCTGAAGGGGGCAACCAATAGATAGAGCATTCAAGGGGGCTTTTGACCTTATTGCCTACAAACCCACCGCCATATATGTCAATGTATTTTACTTCAAATGGAGTCTCTTTTATGAGAAAACCCTGGGCAGTAGATATTTCGTATTTTGTCAAAACAGGCGGTTGGATTTTGTGCCAATATGATCACAATATGCGACCTTGATTTAGAAGATGTTTCACAGTACTCCAATACAATTGTTATCATTCTTCTAAATTTAATTGCTGCTACATGCAGTTTGCTAGGATAATGTATTTTTTCGACAAAGTTGATGCGGTGAACGTTGCGTGTGTCAGTTAGAGTGGAAAGCGCTGGCAAAAGTCAGGCGGCGCTTTCACGCGCTTGCTACTGCGCTTGAAGATGAGTTGAAAGATTCAATACAGGTAGAAACGACTTTTTTCCTGTGCCTGGAGTTCCCGTCACAATCATGTTGACAGGCATGCCCGCCGTCGGACAAATCTCGACTTGTTGGCTTCGTCGTTTCGAACGCGCTTATGAGCCACGTGGCCCTCCATATCTCGAACAGAATGTCGTTGTTGCTGCTTCGGCACAGTCGCAATAAGTTCCTCATATCCAGGGCCCGTCAACGCAGCATTAGGCTCGAGAGGTTGCTTAGCAAGAAACGCCGCTGAGCTGGCGTAGACGACGAGGTCGGATGGAGCGATCCCTGCGAAAGGTGTTCGCGCACCTCTCCTTCACTTTTACCTTCAAGCGGGCAGTCTTCACAACGTCTGCACAATCAACGCAGTCTGCCGATGTGAGCGCTTCTCCGCGAGCATTCGCCAACTGGTGTCCTACCACACTCCCCGCGTCATCGACTTTTCCCCGCGATGACAAATTCTGGCATGAGGGGGGACCGAATGATGTAGTGATCGTTTCGCTTCGGTGTATTTCCTCCTTCTTGATCACTCGTCAAACCCATCCATCACTCTCGCAAAGTCAAAAGAAATGTGAACACTTTTGACCTGCATGCCGGTCCATGGAGCTAGCTATGTGCTAAACGCTAAGATCGAATGCGCTCGAATCAAGTGTACTGCCGCAATCAGGACTCGCAGAGAAAGCCCCACCCGTCAACGCAGGAGACACACACACGTCAATGTCACATCTTACGAGCTCATTGCCAATGGAGCAGATCTTTGACGTCGTGTCCAGCATCAAGGGTAGCGAGAGGGGCACGAAGAGATGCTTTTGTGCGCGTCGTCGTTGGAAGCAGCACGCCGTTACGAGCATGGATGAATGCGTTTCTGTCCGTGTCCAAAATAACCTTTTTACTTGCATCCTAGGGGGCAACAACTGGCAAGAAAAACGGCGAAAGCGCGCTTCGTCTTTTTAACGGTGTCAACGCTGGCACGTGTGAATCCATGATGCCGTAGTCTGCTCCTTGCGTAGCCATCTTGTTTCCTTCCAATGACAATGGCGTCATTTTTCAAAAAAGGGAAGGCCAAGACGAGCGGCAGCAGTGATATCAAGAAGCAGCGTGCAGCACCAACGACGCCGGCAAAGTTGCATGCAGACGCAGTGTTCCAGGGCGACGACGAACTGCTCCAGCTCCATGAAGAGACGGCCGAGTTGCTGCGGTTTGTCAAGACCCCCGCGAAGAAGCTCGTCAAGAGCCCCAGCGCGTTCATAACGCGGCAGAAAGGTAAGCCAACTGGTAGTGCCAGCCACAGCACTCCGTTGGTGGCATCGTTGACCGCGCTGAGTGGTAATGCGCGCATGACGATTGAAGTCCTGGATGAGGACGACGAGGATGCCGAGAAAGACGACAGCAAGGTGTCTGGAGCCACGCATGCGTCGCCCGCAGAGCCACGGATGCAATCAAACCCAGCGTTAAAGGATGGCAGCGATACATTGTTCACGTTTGACGCCGAGGAAGCGCGCGTTCGCCACGCGACAGACACATTTTACCCGGATACATCGCCATCCAAGAAGGCGATGGATACACAGGTACGCGCGCTCACACAGGAACAAGTGCGGCTGCAGCGCATCGATCAACGAGACCAGATGCAGCTCATCAGCAAGCAGAAGGAGCTCGCGCACCACCAGCAGCACAAATTGCAGAATCGTCTCGACGCGAACGCGACCAAGGTATCTGCTTGCCTATATCTGCTGAATGACTGTTTGCGTTAACACGGACTCATTACTGCTACGAAATGCCAGATCCAAGCACGAGCACGAGGGCTTTTGTGCCGTGAGAAGCTCAAGCAGCAGCAGCAATCTCGACCCTCGCCTCCCGCTAAAGACGAGATACAAGAGTGGCATGAAGTGCGCGACGTGGAACGCGGGGAAGTGTGGTACTACAATGTGCGCACGGGGCAGAGTCAATGGGACCCGCCGCCCAATTTTCCAGTGATCACAATGGTCAGTGCGGCATTCACTCGCTCATCGAACTCGGCTGAGCTTCTCCCTTCTATCAAGGGCAGCAATGGCAGCTTCCGCATGACACTTGGGCTTTCGGAGCGCACAAACTTGACAACAGGCGATCGTGGCGTGGACCTTCCGCCATTGTCGCCGTCGACTTCGAGTGCTTGCTCGTCCGCGCGCTCCCACTCAAGTGAGTACGAACAAAGCCGTCCGAGCAGCAGTAAAGTCCAGCGAACAGATCCTCTGAATGGCCACTCGACGTTGTCACCAAAGCCAACGCGAGCACTTGGGCATGGGAGCAGTAGCTCTTCGCATCGCGTCGGCTTGCCCATGTTGTCCCCCCAAGCGGATGCGTCGGCCATGTCGAATCCGAATCCATGGGAATGCGACTCGGTCGCGTGCTCCTCTGACGACAACAACAGTCTCTACAGCGAGCGCATGCGTGGTGACGAGGACGAGGACGAGGACGAGGACGAGAATGCAGATTTCTCACGCGGCCGTAAATCGTCCATGAATGATGGCGAATGCCGTGATGCCGATCCAGACGCTGCTGGGGACTGGCAAATCAACGAGACGCTCTTCCTCGCGGATGGCTCGCGCAATAGTAAGTTGCGCGATACGATCCGCAATGCGCTCTACATCTCAAAGTTCGACTCAATCTCGTCGCTGATCGCGTCCAACGTCGTGCTGCGGCACAAGACGAAGAGCAAAAAGTCGCGGAGCAAGGCGCCAGACGACGATGACGACCCCAACGCAGCGCTGTCTCCGATAAAGTTGGCTGGCGTTGGAAACAACCAGCGACGGAGTAGCAACAACGCGACTCGAGGTCGAGACATTGTGCTCGGCAAACGAGAGGCGCCCATGTTTGTCGCGATGCTTGCCGACGCCAACAACGCGAAACAGCCGCCCAAGCAGCTCCGGGCCAAGGACTTGACGGTGACGGCGTCTCCAAAGCTGAAAGGGAAAGGCACAACGAAAGCCATGGCGAGTCGCCATCCGCCGCGGATTCGAGATGTTGTCGACCCAGGTTTCCATGAAGATTTAGGTGGCAGCGGTGGCTCACCCAAGAAAGTCTCTCCAAAGAAGCACGGCGTGGGTGACGCCGATGATCAGGGCGACGACACCAACAGTGACGGCTCGGACGCTGCAAAGTCTGTAGCCGTGTGCTTTAATTGCTGGAGCTCTAGCAACGGCCGCGGATGTGAACTGCACCGCGATCCGTACGAAGCCAATCGCAAAGTCAAGGCAGCCGAGAGTGCGTTGATGTGTACAAACTGGGAACTGGACCAACTGCGGCGGAAACACCGCGCCGAGGAGATCCAAGAAGTGTTTATGAAGCAGAACGCGTCGTTGCGGTACGATAAGCGACTCAAGCAGTACGTCACTGTCGTCGAGTGCAAACACCCGATCTACCGCATTGTGAACCAAAGTATTGCGTCGTGGAACAAGACCATGCGACGCAAACTGCACACGCGCGCATGGTTTCGCTCATTCATGGAGCAGCTCCGTGCTGGGCGCGTTCCCAAGGCCGACGCCTCGACTCCGGGACTCTTGAAGTTGAAAAACACGATCCAGAACAACCGATGGTGCACGAAATACTCGGACTCGGTACGCGAGTTCCACCCAGTCGCGCCTGTGACTCTGAAGAAGCAACAGCCACTACCACGCATCCCAGACGTGATCATGATCGACCCGGCAACGCCCCAGATGCGCAACTGGGTGCTCATGACTGAGTACACCAAGCCTGTCGAGCTGTATCGTCTTCGCGTCTACGAATTGCCGCCGAAACGCTGCGTGCCAATGCCATCGCCGAGCTTTCTTGATGATATCCCGCTGCCTGTTCCCAACCAATTCATCGACTCTGGCCACATTGCGGGCTGGCTGGAACGCCTTTGCGCGCGCATCAGCGCTGCGGCGATGCACAAAGCGCTGCTACAGATTCACGCATGCAGCCCACCGCCGGGTTTCAACGAAGCACGGCGCACGAAAGTGGTGACGCCGATCACCGTCGTGTTTGCCACGTTTGGGCGGAAACCGACCCCAGGGAACCTCGCGGTTGGTGGCTTGTCGGCGGAACTCGCAATCCACATGCTCGTGACAACGCACATTCCGGCGCAATTCGGCAATTTCATCGTGTTTGACCGCCGCGCGATCGCGCCAGCGGCGACAAAGGACTACGATGCCGTCTTCGTGTGTCTGGGGATCGCGCCAGCAACGCCCGAATATGTTTTTCGGTCGCTCGAGCATGCGCTCAATGTACGCCGCCCGCCGTGTATCATCGTCGCAACTCGAAGTTACGGCTCTGAGACCGATGAGCACGCGCTGGAGAGCAAGCGGTTTCCATTCAATCGTCCGGAGCAAACGGGCGAAGAAGCTGCGCACGGGTTTCGCACATTTTGGCTCGTGGACGCGTTCGACGTCCCAGACGAAGTCGCGAGTGTGCTCGTGCAGCCAAACAGCGACGTGTTGTCACCAAATACACCGTCGATGACGCCGACAATGACCACCAAAGTCGACCGCACGTACCCGTTCTGCATTCCGACGACCAAGGAGAACACGCCGATTGAGTTTATCCACTTGCTCTGGATCGGTCAGTCGAGTCGCAACCAGCCGCAGGTGTTCACGATGCTCGGTGCGCAGCAGCCGGGCGAGTTTATGAAGAACTCCAACTTGGACGGCGCGCTCGGCGTGTGCACGAGTACGATCTACCGGAGCTGGGCGTTCATGCAGAGCAGTCCGTTTGAGGAGTTTACCACGGACGACGGCGTCGCGTATTGGTACAACAAGCACTCGGGCGAGACCTTTTGGACACGTCCGATCATGCCCGAAGAGAAATATCGCGGCAAGGACGGCGATATTGATGGCGTGATCGCCGACGGCGCGGGCGAAGTCGCGACACTCGGTGTCGGCGTCGATGATGCGCGGTATCCACAGCAGATCGTGCGCAAGTACATGGCCAAGAGTGTGGAGACGGCCGAGGAGAAGGAAAAGCGCGTACGGCAGGTCACGGCGAGCGCCAAGAAGTACGACATTGTCATCGATCTCTCAGAGCAGAACGATCATGGTAATAGTGGTCTGACCAACAAGAAGCAGGGTCTGGAACGGATTCAGGTCCCGCAATTGACGTTCCAGAAGTCACGAGAGCGAGAACGAGACAAGGCCAAAGCGACCAACAATAGCGGCAACGGATCACGCACGCAATCGCCTGTGAAGCACATGCAGCAGTCTGCTGGCAGCAGCTCACACGAAGATCCAGGCGCAGGTGTCGCCTTCTCTGGCGCACAAACGCTGGACTCGAACACGAAGCAGCTCATCGACACGATTACGCAGGCACTCGGTGCAGCCCAAGGTAGTGCGATGATGGCACACGGTCCAGTGGACATGCTGCAGCTCGGCATCGGTCTGGGCATGGGACTGGGTTTGCGCGCGCAACAACAACAGCATGCAACAACATCATCATCACCAGTGTATAATCGGAGACTGTCGGCGTCGGCTTCCGCTCGCTCCGATCGATCGAAGCGGCGAGATTCACAAAGCACCCACGGTCTGGCATCCATCGATCTCCACCCGCACGACGAACACGATGGCAATGACGAGAATGAAAATGACGACGACATGTCAACATTTCGTTCCGACGATAGCTCCGAGTCGAACGCCTTGTCAGCACGAAGCACGGTCTCCACCGCGACGTCGGTCGGCGACAACAATTTCTCGCCGGCACCGGACGAGATGGAGCTCTTGTCGTCTGCTGCGGATACGTCCCCACACGCTGGAAAGAAGACGCCTGGGTATCGCACACACCCACCGCCAGGTGAAGGTTCGTCGTGGATTAACAAACCAATCGATGCATCAGCAGAGAGTCAAACGGCCGTGCAGGGGTTCGGAGGCGCCGTCCATCAGCGAGTGGCATGCTTGCCAAAAGACTTTGTCGCGGCCGTCACGAGCACCAAGACTTGCAAGATGCAAGCGAACTACCTGCCCATCATCACAAACACGGTGAGAGACGCAACACTAGCTTGCTTGGTGTGGATATGAAGATGGTACTTACACTTTTGTTTGTCTTTTGTGGCAGAATCAACCGCGAAGTGTCGGGGTCGTGAAACCTCGTGCTGCGCTGAAAGAGTGGATCGTGGTTGGGTACTCGCCCTGGTCCGCTGGTCGCGCCGTCTTCGGCACACAATTTATTGAGGATCTCATGCAGCGGCCCGAGTTACTCAATAGCAATAATAACAGTAGCACTGGCGGTACTGCATCATCATTGTCAGCTATGTCGGGTGGCGCTCAGATGGTAGAGCAGCGCGAGAAGGTGACACAGGCGATGAAGGAGAGTCAGCAACTGGAGGCAATCTTCAGCCACTGCCGCCACGGCAAGTACGACGACGTCGAAGTGGTGCGTAGCGTTGTCCTTGCATGCCTGCGATGTGCAAGTCGATCGATCAATATTCATTGCTCTGATGTTTGTGGTCCTGAATTTTCATGAGCAGATGCTCAACAGTCCCGATTGGACGCTGCCGATCGACTCCAAGGACATCATGGGCAACACGCTGCTCTCGATCGCGTGCCAGAACAACAACAAACGCATCGCGAAGCTGTGCATGCGTCGTGGCGCCGATATCAATACCCAGAACGTACGTACCTTGTGTTTCTTGAGCTATTGTTGACATGCTTGCTGTGAATGACACCAACAATCTTGTGCTCTGACCCTTCGCTGTCATTAGCTGAATGGCCAAACCGTGTTGCATTATTGCCACGAGTACGGTTTCCACGATCTGATGGACTACTTGATGGAGAAAAGCGCCAAGGACGATATTCTGAACGCCGACGGGCTCACCTGCTACGAAGGACTGAACAAGGAGACCGTCGATGCGCTGTAGTCCGTAAAAGATAGCTGGCTCATGTTGTTTGCATTCGCCGTACATACCCATTAGTTGTTAAAGTAGTGCAACACATGCAGCAAAATGGAAAAGCCCGCATAGAAGCAAAAGATCATGAACCCGTAGCCGCTGCCGATGTTTTGCGTCTGCTCCAGAATCCGATTGCTCTACAGAGATACAACATAAGCGAAGCTCAGTTTTTGATGCCGAAGCCATGGAACAATGCCTATCGTGTGAAAAGTACCAAGCAACGTACCTGGGTGACATTGGTTTTCGTCTCGGTCGCGTGCTGGTGGATCATTTCGATGTCGGTTTGCTGCTCCATGATCTTGTCCGCAAATTGGCTCATCAGATTCGAAATCTCGCTCATCTTCGACTCCATATTTCTACAAAAAGCGCGCAAAAGTGTCAGTTAGATTGCTTTGCGCTTTGAGCGAGTAGGAGCATGTCGTCACAGGTATTCTGTCTATAATATCGTCGTACTTGGCATCTTCAAGGTTCTCAAGGAAATGACGGTGCAGCTGGAGATTCTCCACTCGGAAGCGGCGTTCTTGCTCCTCCGTGAGCTCCATATCGTCACTTTGCGACGTAAACACCGGTACTTGCTACACATACACGCACAGAGGTCAGTTGTTTCCACCAAAATCAATTATACGCCGAAAATCACGATATTTGATTATGAATACGAACCTGAATCACAGGTTTCTTCGAGGTTATTTTGGCTACCGGCGGGGTCTTCTCGGAAGCTTGAGTGGGCTTTGTACTCGACGATGGGGTCGGAACTGAAGCCGAATCTGACTTTGGCGCTGGTTTCGCTGCTGTTGACGGCTTCTTTTCTACTCGTGGGAGTTTGTCTTCAAGTGACGACAGCTCTGACCGCACTTCTTCTGGAAGTAGACTGCATATATAAGCAGAAGCAAATCCGTTAGGGACACGAAGCACATTCATTAAGCATAGTATATCAAAGGAGACAAGATGTTACCGCGAAGAGAGCAGGAATGGCTGGTCGAAACGCTGCTTCTGCATGCGCTTCGTCGCATTCGCAATGTTTTTCAGGCGCTGCAAACAAATGCAAGCACCTGACCCATTAGCTCGCCATAATATGCACTCGAACACTTGGAGAATTTAGTGCATACCTCTAATAAATGCGTCACCATTTCCTTCTGGTGCTCCACTTGTGAAGCAGAAGCACCTACACGCACACAAATATCATATAACTCCTTGTCAGTCTCTGAGTTGTTGTAGCAGGGCGCTAGACCGAGCCGAATGGCAATGATGGGTCACGTACGGCTGCTCGACACGATGTCGTTGAGCGCATCAATTTTCTCGCTGCAGTTTTTCACGAGCTCCGTAAAGTCCTGCGCACATAGACAAGAGGAAAAACACACCACACGTTAACATGGGCGTTCGCTTGGCTCCCACCACGCTGACGCGGCACTGTTCGCATGATGTCACACACACACACACACAGACCGTATCGAACTCATCTTTCTCCGCCTCGCTCATCTTGGCGCCTTTCATGCGGATGAAGTGCTTCGGCCGCAGGTACTTGGGGCGAATCTCGCGCAGCAGCTCCTCCATCGCAACCAGACTCTTCGCCTGCAGTAAACAGAGACAACAGCAGCAGCAGCAACGTATGAGCAACAGCAGATAGGTCCCATTGTCGCTGAAACTTGTGTCGTTCATAATTCAGACGATGTAGCGTGTCTCCCAACGTACCAACTCGGCTGTCTCTTGATCGAATGCCGACGGGCTCCCATGCACCTGGCGCTTCTGCTGCTGCTTCGTACTGAGAGCACCTCCGCTTGCGGCCTGTAGCGCCGCAACGCGCTCCTTGAACTCGTGCGTGAGATCGCGTCGCACGCCCATTTTCCCCACTGTTGCTTTCAGTTTGTATGTCTCTCGACTCAGATAAATCTCTCTAATTGGATAAAATCCCTTTCTTTTACAACTAATCAGTTGTAATTACATGCTCCATAGCCAATTAGATTCGCTATAGTAGCATAAATTACCTCCATTTTCACCCAATCCATAGCGATCGTACGCGTTTAGTTTAATCAATCACACGGCCTCTAAATAACCAACGTTGGTTGGATTGCCCGAGTGAATCCCGCATTTTGGCGCTGCACAACAAACAAACACGAAGGGAGCGGCCAACAAGGGCTGGTAACGAGAGCGGACGGAGATGGCGGCGACTTCGGCGACCCCCACGGCGGTGCTGCAGGACCTGCGCGAGCACCTGATCAAGGGCAAGAGTGTGCGCGTGGAGGGCGACGACCTCGTGCTCACGGACCTGAACGGCGACGCGCTCAAGACGTTCCCCAAGCACACGCCCACAGCGTACCACTCGAAGAACTCGCCCGACAAGAAATACGACGTGCTCGCCGTGTACACGTGCTACACACACGCGGCGCTCACGTTCAGCGACTACGTGCTGCGCTGCCGCACGGAGAAGGCGACGGTGGTGTCCACGGTCGACAAGAAGGACCTCATCGCGTTCCTCAAGGGCGACATCGAGACATCTCCGCAGATCCTCGGCGAAGACGGAAAGCCGACGGCGTCGGACGCTGCGCACGATGCAAAGACGGCGAGCAGCGAGTCCAAGGGCGATGTTGCGGCTAACGGAGCGCACCGCCACGAGAAGAAAGACGTTGCGAGCGAATCTGCGAAGAAACGGAAGTTGGCGCACGATGCGAAGGACGGCGACCGTCACAAGGACCACAAGCGGTGCGTGGGAGCGTAAAGTAGTCTATGCTGACTATGAGGTACTGATATTGTTTTTTTGCTACGCATTGTGCGCCAGTGGTGAATCCCAGAAAGCGGCAGGAGACGCAAGCACTAGCAGCACTACGCTGTCCGCGGCGGACAGTGCGATCAAGCGCATTTTGGACCGCGAGTGCACGTTCCGGAATCGCACGACGGTGCTGAATGCGAACAAGAAGACGTTCGAGAATGTGCTGAAGATGATCGAGGTCGTGAATGCGGAGACTAAGGAGAAAATCGAAAAGGCGTCGAAGGCCT
The DNA here is from genome assembly GCA_000143045.1 of Globisporangium ultimum DAOM BR144. Classification (NCBI taxonomy): domain Eukaryota; phylum Oomycota; class Peronosporomycetes; order Pythiales; family Pythiaceae; genus Globisporangium; species Globisporangium ultimum. The sequence goes on along the minus strand of GL376605.1, from coordinate 1,027,170 downwards.
CACTGCTGGCGCCGACCAGTGCGGTGCGCAAGGAGCAGCTCCCGCTGTCCCGGATGGTCAAGGAAAAGATTCCAGGCACCCCGATCATTGTCGTCCCGGCCGGTTTCTCGGATCTCTTCACGATGCTCAACGTGAAAGATTTTTTGGAGGACGGCGTGTACATTCCGAACATGCAGAAGAAGGCCGAGGGATGCCGCAAGGCGCAGTCAATCATCTTGCAGCACGAAGAAGAAGGCGAGACGTACACGTTCAAGATCGTCGACAGTGTCGCGCGTTTCCGCGACAAGGACTGGTGCGTGCCTCATGTTAGTTTCTTTCGTGGCCTTGTGCAGTTCACTAACGCACACGTGATGCCAATTGCTTGGATTTTCTATGCTTCTTGCTTGTAGGCGCTGCGTTGTCGCTGTCATTGCGTCTGGCCAATCCTGGCAGTTCAAGGGCTGGAAGTGGAACTTTCCATTAGAAGTTTTCAAGAAAGGTACCCTTGATGACCAGATTTGCATGAACCTGTGTCGTGGGTGATGTTCTCACTGTATTCGTGTGTTTATTCCGTATTGTGCGTAGTGTGTGGCATTCACATCTACAACCAAGGCGCCCAACTCAGTGAAGAGATCAAGCAATGGGATGTCAAGATTCTTATGGTACGTTGACTGATGTCATGTGACGTGAATGATGCTCGATGGCAAACACTTTCTTAGCTTACGGTGACTTACTTGCACATGGTCTTTGCTGATGCCAACCTATAGATCCATCCTGACAAACGACATTTGGACAAAGTAGCAGCGAAAGAGTTCTGGAGCTACTTGTTCGCGTTCCTGAAGCTAAAGCTGCAGTAAGAAGTTATAGCGCCGCTCTATCGTTTTCTTGCAGGACTAGTTTGAAAGAGATCGTCGAGGTATGCGAAACACACACAAATATATAACTAACGAGCAAGGCATCTTCAAAATGGATGGTTTGCAACCAGGTAGAAAATTACAACAAGAGCAGAAACTGATCTCATGATGAAAGCGTCTGGCGCTCGATTACGTTTGGATCACGATTCGCTACCGGTGGTGCTAATAGGCGAGGAAAACAAAGTTGCTCCAAGTGTCGCGCACTCTCGATGTAATCGAAGTTGCCTCGAGGCGAATGGGTTTGTTGTTGTATTTATATTTCCGGCATCCGTTTTCCATCGCATTTCGAGCCAATCTTTAAATACTTGCTTTTGAGTACAGTGGAGGAGAAAAACAAGCAGAGTGCAGCGGAATCGTTACTGAAAATAGCCCCACGGTCTTGCCGCGCCGCTACCACAATGGATGCCTGCTGCGCGGGTCCTTTGTGGATCAGTTACAGAGGCAACAGCAGCAAATAGAGACAAGCGTCGCGAGTGCATGCTAAAGAAGTCGCGGTAGCCGTTTTGTGCTGTGAGGGCCTAATTAAGTTTGCGGAGCGTGCAGGTTCAAGACGACACGGCAGTACATCGGAAGCGTGCTTCTCAGAATCATCGGCTAGCCAGGCGAAGATTGAAAGCGGTGCGGCTGTCTGTGGATGAGCAGTGAATGGGGCGCGATCTCGTCGTCTACTAGAACCCACGCGATACTGCCCAAATAATCAACAACGGTGAGCAGTTGACAGACTTTGTTACAAAGCTGTCGACTGCATTCAAGGCAAACTGGCGCTCCGCAATCGCAAAGCCAAGCACAGCGACCACTTTGTAGCTGTGACGTCCGAGGAAGAGGAACAAACGAACAGGGCTGACAAGAAACACGTTCATAACATGCCGTCAAGCATCACGAGTCGAACTGGCAGTAATAAGGAAGCGAACAAGCAGGTGAATCCGATCTCCTCGTCGTCGTCCGCGCCTGGCTCATCAGTGACCAATGGCCCAGCCCCAGTTCTCAAGACGGCTGCTACACTTGCACACTTGGCAAGCTCGAAGAGTTTCAACAAAGTCGTCCCCGAAGATTTGGTCGTGGCTCCACTCGCAACCCCGCAGCAAAAAGTGTTTGCATTCCTCGAAAACAAGTACGTGAGCTCGTTTTTGACGTTGTGTACGATTTTCGCGCTGTTTGGCGACGATATCCGCGTGAGCTTTTGCTCCAAGGACGCGGACAACACTATCTACAACCTGCTCTTCGTTTGCTTCATCTTCTTCTCGATGGAATTGATTCTCGGTGTGTACGGCCGGCCAAATTACTTCAATCGAGGGCTGGGCTTCGCGTTTTACTTAGACCTCGTATCGACGCTCTCGGTAATCCCGGATATCGATTGGATTTGGTCCCACGTGATCGGGACGACATCCTCGGGGAGTACGAGCTCCAGTCAAACAGCCGCGCTGAAAGCTGGTCGAGCGTCACGTGCAGGAACAAAAGCCGGTCGAATTGTGCGACTCGTGCGGTTGTTCCGAATGCTGCGTATCCTTCGCGTGCTCAAGAAGAACAAGAATGCCGAGGTGAAAACGGTCGAGATCTCCGAGCCATCCAAGATCGGCAAAGTATTGACCGAAAAGACCACGCGGCGGTTAATCATCTTGGTGCTGCTCATCATCATTGTTTCACCGATCATTGATGGCACCATAGATTTAACCCAAGACGACTTCCAGGTCTCGCAACTCGAACGTCTCCATCGGTACACTCAGGACTACAACCAGTCCAGTGAGATCTCGGAAGGCCACCTGAAAAAAATGGTCGAGCAATACGTTCGCGACTGCAATGGCTTGATCATCGAGATGCACATCACGAACGTGGACGACGTAAAGCTGAAGGAATGGCTTTATGGCGTCAAATTTCAGCAACTTGACAGCGACAAGACTGACTGGATCGCTTCATCGCCGTTCACTCTAGACAAGAATCCCAAGACTGAGTGGACAGCAGCAAAGTATCTAGTGGACGACCCAAGCGTGAAGTATCGGTCGAACGAGTACACAACGGTCGAAAACTTGGGCTGCTACGCGAATAACGTGTGCATCGACTGCGAGACAGCGACGTCGACGAACCAAACGTGCCACTCGATGGTATCGTTTGACATTTCGTCGTTCACGATCAGCGCTGGCCATCTGAACATTGGCAAGACCATCGTCGTGATGATCTGTTTTGGCGTCTCGATTTTCGTGCTCACGCGAGACGCAGAGATCATGGTCATCGGTCCGATTGAGCGCATGATGCGGCTCGTCACGCAACTAGCGCAAAATCCGCTCGGTGCAACCGAGGCCAAGAAGGAGCTCTACGATAACGATGAGCAGGGCGAAGACTACGAAACCAAGATGCTGGAAGACACGCTGGGGAAGATTGGAAGACTGTTGCAAGTCGGGTTTGGCGCTGCGGGGACTGAGATTATCGCCAAGAACATGGGCGGAGCTGGCGAGCTCGACGTCATGATTCCTGGTAAAAAGATCACGTCCATCTTTGGCTTTGGTATCATCGAGCACTTCACAGAGACTTGCAGTCTTCTGGAGGAGGATATCATCACGTACATCAACACGATCGCTGAGATCGTCCACGGCGATGCCAAAGTGTTCCATGGCGCTGCCAACAAAAACATTGGGTCAGCTTTCCTCTTGGCGTGGAAAATGTGCGATGGCTCATTACCAGGAATGCGCGATCCGCGTGATCCGGCCGACAAGCCGCGCATGGACTTTGCCGAAAAGCTCAAGAAGCGCGACCAAATCTTCATCAAGAGTACGGGTTCTGGCACAGTACAGCGGCGAATTTCCCCTACGGAATTAGTCGACAGCGCGCTCACCGCTGTCCTGAAGATGCGCGTCGACATCCACAATGCGAACCACCACGGGACGCTGCAAAAGTTTTGCACCAACAAGAAGCTCGTCGCCGCGTTTGAAGACTTTGAAGTGCACATGGGCTTCGGTCTTCACATCGGCTGGGCGATTGAAGGCGCGATCGGATCAAAGTACAAAATTGACGCATCGTACCTTTCGCCAAACGTGAACATGGCAGCTCGCTTGGAAGCTGCCACGGGCCAGTTCGATGTCCCCATGCTGCTCTCGGAATGGTTTGTCGATGAACTGTCCGTCGAAGCACGGCGTTTTTGTCGGAAGATTGATCGCGTCGCCGTCAAAGGCAGCGAGATCCCGATGGATCTGTGGACGTTCGACATTGGCCATTATCCTACGGAAGGCGTGCCACCGATCGTCGTTGAGGGCAAGCAGAAGGCTGTCGAGTTTGCAATCGACCCTATCTACAAGACACTGCAGGAAGGGATCCCGAAAGCATTTTTCGAGAATTTCCATGAAGGCATCGGCGCATACTTCGGCGGCAAGTGGGACCACGCCAAGCAGAAATTGAACGCTGCCAACCAGGTCTGGGAAGACGGACCGACGAAAGTGGTGCTGAAGGTCATGGAGACCGAGAGCAAGGGCACGTTCACAGCGCCGTCCTGGTGGAAAGGTTTCCGCCAGCTCACCGAGAAGTAATACTTAGATTACGGCTTCGCGTTCGTTGCGGCAGCCACTCAGGCGTTCGCAAACTCACCCCACGTGTTCTCTATTAGAGTAGCAGTTGACTTTACACACATCCGAGAAGAAATACAAAGGACACGATACCGTCAAAGCCGAGCACCGATCGCCTCCCGATGCCCTGAGCTCTTGGCTGATCTGGAGTGGTTGGACGGATTGAGACTGGACATGCGTAGCGACAAGCGCGTCCAGTACAGCGCAGACGGTACACGAATTTTGGTTTAGATAGGACACCCCGTAAGTGGTAGCTTTGTTTGCTTCTCCAAGTTTTCCTTGCCCTGCTCAAGATCTTCAGCGCAGGATAAAAGCCTTTTGTATATAGATCCATATGACCATCTTTGAATACAGATACTAATAGAAAGCAGCTTCTTGTTTCGTTGCCTCAGTCAACGTGTTTGCCACCCAGCTGACCGATCGATTCCGTTGCGCTGATCGCGATTTTTCTGCTTAAATCGCTTTCTTTTTGCGCGTTCGTCGTGAATCACTTTGTCGGCAATACGCTCCGCGACTTCATGAATCGTCAGGTGAGGCAGCAGACACTCTCCTTTTGGTTTCGGGCACCGCACCGGCGCGTGTGGGTTCGACGGATCTACCGACCTTGCATCCTGGCACAGCGGGAACTTCGGCTTGATCCAATGAGGTTGAAACTTACCTTTCGCTAGCGGTAGTTCCACATTTTTCGCGATCTTCACAATCTTGCTATAATCTTCAAACTGCCAGTAGAAATTCGACGATCGCGACGGGCGGAGATGAACCGCATCACAGCCGCCCTCGTCCCCAGCTGCTATTGTCGGACAAATACCATCGAGGAAAAACGGAAGACAGTATGTGCCTGTTCGAAAGCTGTACGGGATGCGACCTGGAACGTACGTCCACTTCGGTAGCACGTATTCATAGACATCGCTGGAGACCCGCTTGCCACCGATAAACTGGAACAGGTCTATTCGAGTGCACTCCCCGTTCACGGATTCGCCGGCATTGTTGGCATCACTGCCACTACCACCTGATGCAGCCATGAGCAACTCAACGTCGCCAGTTCTCGAGTCGGAGGATGGAGACCTGAGCATGTAATTCCCCACTGGAACGCTGCAAGTAGCTGCGACGATCTCATTTACAAGCTGGAAGTGCTCGGTTGGCCTAATCACATGGCAAATGATAATTTAGGGTGAGCATGATGCACGGATTCATTGCACCCACAATCATTCACTCAGCAACTCAGTGCAATACAAAAGATAAAAGCATGCGACGTACTCGAACCACTCTGGGCTATGGTAACCATCACGGCCGTACACCAGTGACGCCAGCGAGTGCGTTTCCCACGTTTCCACAACGCTCGATTCTGGGTTGAGCCGTCCGATCAGCACTGTTGAACTTCCTCGTAACCAGGAATGAAGCCAGAACCGGCGTTTCTCACTTGGAGTGATCTCTTCTTCAACGCCGAGGTACTTGTAGTCAGGTTTGACGAATACACTCACAGGACGAATTTTGCTTTCAGGAGGACCACTGCTTGACTGCGCTTCCTCTCCACCTTTTTTCATGGAAGCCAACAACGCATGTGTAGTGAATCGCACGAGAATGCGTCTTCCGTCGAGCTCCCATACATGATATGCGACTTTTCCTTGAATGACGCTGGAATCACGAGTAATTTGCAATACCCCTTTATTTGCATCCATTGCTTTTGCCTACAACACCGCGTTCACATTAGTCAGAAAAAAGTTGAGAAGGATAGTCAAACGACCTATATCAACGTACCTGAAACGTGCTCAAGATATGCGCCCGGCCGGCACTGCTCATCTTCTCGCGTGCTCCAACGACTTCAGCTGGCAGCGGTTTGTCAAAGTACACGTGTTTCTTGCTTGAGCCCTTTGCATTGACAAACACTCGATTTTTAATGGGAATGACCCATTGCCGATGGAGCTGCGCAAAGACACAGACAATGGCACAAACAATGTCAGCATGGAGAAAGATCCTAGTCAAGAGTTCTAGAACGGAGATGGACACATACCGAACTCGATTTCTGCTTCTCAATATCAAATAACGCCAAAAGCGTCGATGAGGACATCGCGACATCACAGTCAAACTTCTTCATCAGCATTTCCGCATGAATATCGGCCGAGATCGCGTTACGGAACAAGAACGACTCGCCAGCACCACTGTCTCCTTCTACAATGGCCATCTTGCTCCCAGTTTCAAACCACGCTTCGTCAAAAGTAGGACACGATCCGTATGAAAACACTTCTTTCACGTGCTTCATGACGCTAATCTCGCCCGGAAGCGTCGACAGAGTTTGGGTTCCGATCTTCAGACACGGCTCAAAGTACCTCGGATACATCTGAAAGACATCGTTCCGACAGCGCATCATCATCTTTTCGTACTATAAAGTACAGAGACCATTGTTAGCACTTACAAACTCTAAATGCATCTAGCATTACGCAGTTTCAAAAGAAGAAAGTGCAGCAAGAGATGGACGCACGTACCCAAGTATCTGCGAACGCCGGCACGTTGCTCTGCGCCAAAACAGCCGCGCCATCGCTCTTCGTGATCGTCTCGAAAGCATGGCAGAACAATGCCTGCTCCTCCTTCACGATCGGCTCCAGCGCCTGCAATTGCGTGAGTTCGTCCGCCGACAGCGCTAGAATCGCCGGCAATCCACACTATTGTTTTGTTGCGGCAACAAGCAGATATTAGTCCTGACTGCATCATCAGAATTCTTACACACATACGATGGTACACGTCGCATAACAGGCAAGCATACCCGCTGCGCGTGGATCCGCTTTTGCAGCAACTGCATGTACAATTCGTGCTGCAGGATAGTCAGCGCCGACAGGCGACGGCACGTATTCTCGACGCGAACGCGCATCTTCCCATCGAACTTCTTCTCCAGCATGATTTGCGTCAGGTGCTTGCGCGCGTGTGGCAGTCCTGCAGCTGGTGCCACAGCCCTCGTAGATGCTGCAACGGCGGCTGCAGATGCTGTCGTGGCCTGCAGCACGGCCGGTGACTTCAGCGGCGTCTGTGCCTTTGTCGCTACCGTCTCCTTGGCTCTTGGCGCAGTGGCAGCACCGCTGCTCGCACTAGCGTTATCGGCATTCTCCGCGCTTGCATTCTCGGCCAGTGGTTGCTTTGCGACTGCAGGTGCCGGTGTGCTGCTGAGAGCGAGGCACGTGGCGCGGCGCTGCTCTTCGTCCCAGTAGAGTGTGGCCTCGGGCGCTCCGCCACTCTCGGAGAACCGAGTGTACCCGGCCTGCGTGAAGAAATGAAACGACGACGACGACGGCGGTGCAGCACTGGCGTCTATCGCAGTGGTGTCTCGTGCATCTCCAGGTACCCTACGCCTCCGCGCGCGCAGCCGCGGCGGCACGACGAACGCGTTGCCGTCCATTGCCGCTCCATCAAATGTGCCATTTGCCGCATTGGCAAAAAAGAGCTGTTCCCGTATTTCATCCAATCAAAAGAGTACAACTACTTATTTTAGCCAATAGTAACAGCGGCAAGCCGCGCTTTTGTTGTTTTGATCCCCGCATTCAAGAATTGGTTCTGGAAGCAAGCAAGATGTCGGTGCTGCTGGAGACGACGCTGGGCGAGATCGTCGTGGATGTGTACGCGGAAGCCACACCGCTGGCGGCGACCAACTTCCTCAAGCTCTGCAAGCTCAAGTACTTCAACGGCGTGCTCTTCTTCAACGTGCAGGAGAACTTCATGGTGCAGACGGGCGACCCCACGGGCACAGGCCGCGGCGGCACGTCGCTCTACGGCCAGTTGTACGGCGCGCAGGCCAACTTCTTTGAGGACGAGATCCGTCCGCATCTGCAGCACAACCGCAAGGGACTGGTGCGTATTTCTTTTCATTTACGTGTAATTGTGTGTGTGTGTGTGTGTGTGTGTGTGCGATGCGCGCCTTCATGGCGCTAATGATGTGCGTTTATTTATGCGCGTTTGTATGACGTTGATAGGTTGGGATGGCAAATTCGGGCCCGAACACGAACGCGTCACAGTTTTACATCACGACGCGCGGCGACGACCTCGAGTACCTGGACGGCAAGCACACGATCTTTGGCGAAGTCGCCGAGGGCATGGACGTGCTCGACAAGATCAACGAGCTGTACGTGGACAAGGACAACCGGCCGTATCAGGACGTGCGCATCAAGCACACGTACGTGCTCGACGACCCGTTCCCGGACCCGGAGTTGCTGGTGGTGCCTCCGTCTTCGCCCATGCGGGATCGTCCTGAAGAAGAAACCGTGGAGGTGCGACTTACTGCGGACGAGAAGCTGAACGACGACAACGACGGGCGCACCGAGGAGGAGATTGAAAAGTCGCTGAGGGAGAAAGAAGCCAAGTCCCGCGCCGTGGTGCTCGAGATGATTGGCGACATCCCGGACGCCGACGCGAAGCCGCCGGAGGAAGTGCTCTTTGTGTGCAAACTGAACCCGATCACCGAGAGCAGCGACTTGGACATGGCGTTCTGCCGCTTCGGACCGTGCAAGAGCCAAGTGATCCGCGATTATAAAACAGGAGACTCGCTCTGCTTTGCGTTCGTAGAGTTTACGGACCGAAAGCACTGCGAAGAAGCGTACTTCAAGATGAACAACGTACTCATGGACGATCGTCGCATCAAAGTGGACTTCAGCCAGTCGGTCTCGAAATTATGGAACAAGTTTGCGCGCCGTCCGTGGGAAAAGCACAGCAAAAGCGACGGCGATCCGTACGCGAACGAGAAAAAGCACACAAAGGGTGACCAGGGCCGACGATCACTTGGTAGTGGCAGCACGCTGCGATTGAAGACGCAGCCAAAGCGACCAGGTGACGATTACGAGCTGGTGGACGACGACGACGATCGTGGTGCCAGCAAGCGTTCTTCGCATGCTTCTGCCTCGCGAAAACAAGATGATGATGATCACCGTCCGTCTTCTCGACGAGACAAGAGACGTTCGCTTTCGCCGAACAGGAAACCGTCCTCACACCACGAGGATCGCAGTCGAGATGACCACCGAAGCGCGCGTCGAAGTCGAAGTCGAGATCGTGATAGCGATAGATGGAAAAAGCGGAGTCCGAGTCGAGAACGCGTGAGAAAGCGAAGCAGCGATCGAGACCGTAGCACGCGCGATCGCCACCGCAGTCGCAGTCGCGACAGACGAGATGACAAAGAGCGCGAGTCCAGTCGCAAGGAAAGAAACTCGCGAAAGCGTAGTCGAAGTCGAAGCCGTCGTCGCGATAGTGAATCGTCCAAGCGTAGGTAAGAGCAAAAAGCATATTATGCTGCGTGGTATCTGTCATTTCGCTACACAGGTTAGCATGGAAACAGGAATGTGCCGAGTGGAAAAGCATTGGGATTAGCTGTAAGTGTCCTCTTCTATTTTTCTATCGTGTTTCTCTCCTTTTTCCCTCTGTTTTTCCCAGATCTCGTCCTACATGAGCTCCAGCGCTTCTTTCTGTAGCTGTTTCTGCTTTCGCTTCTCGAGCGACGCATGGAAACATTCAATGAAGAAGTTCGCGTTCTGAATCGCATTCAGTGGCTCCACACGCATGAGATGGGTCCCTTTTGTGACGTTGTCGAAATCCAGGACGTTCCCATTGCGCACGTCGCGAGCGTCTACGATGTGCGGCTCCTGTGGAAGGATGTTGTCGTCGAAGAACAAAACGTGGACACTACGGTCCTCTGGGTCCATCGTCATGAGCTTCCCCGTTCGCGCATCTTCACAGTTGCTGAACCAGAACGGGTAGAAATCCCGGATCGCGAGCGTACTCTGCGTCGATTGCCACGTGTGTGTGAGGAACTCGTGGATCGCCGAGAGACCCAACACAATCTGCAGTTTGTCTGCCTGGGCATCGTAGAATGAGAGACTCGCATCTCTTCCTCTTGGCTGCTCAAATGTGCCCAGCACTAGTGCAGTGCACGAATCGGTTCGGAAAAATGTGCCAAAGCGTGCCGAAGACGACGACGCTTCAGCACCGGGAGCAGCAGGTTCAGGCTGCAAGTGCATGCGTCGATCGACGCCACCATGGCTGCCGTCCATCAGCTGGTCCTCTGTTAGTGGGAAGAACGGGTGCTTGCCCTCACAGAAGCAGTTGAACTCCTGTGCGATCCGCGCCAAGTCGTCGCCGTAGGTCCGGAAGATCAGGTTGAAGTGCGAGCCGCGGGCGTGCAGGTACTGCACAAAGCGGAAGAACGACGGCACGATGAATAAATACTCAGCATCGTCGAGTCCAGCAGCAGCAAAGGTAGCAGCAGATAGCTTGTCGTTTTGCCCAACAATATGGCCATTAGATACAGATGACGGTGCAGTTGGCAGCCGCAGCTTGGCCAGGAGCGCGGCGTGCTCAGCCGCGAGCCCCTCGCCGGCGTTCCCAGGTTGCGTGAAGTCCTGACGGAACACCTTGCGCATCTTCTTGTGCTGCTTCGCGACCACAGGATCCTCCGACATCGGGTACTACAGTGTCCGCAAATACAACCAGCCACTTGAGGAAATGGTACTACTGCTGCACAAAGCAATCGCTGCATACTGACGCACCTTCGCACGAAGAAAGCGGCCGTAGCTCACGAGCTGGGCATCCAGATCGTGTACGCTGTCGTCGTCGTGGCTGCTGCCGTCGCGGATCGTCTGCGTCGTAGCACCAGGCGACGCGTGCACCACGGAGCGTCCGTTCCAGGCCCACTGCTTCTCGCCCTGAGCACTGTCGTCGTCCACGACGCGTCCGAGCGCGCGCTCAGTGAGCAGGTCGTTGAGGATGTGGTGCAGCCCCTTGCCCTGCACGGGGTCGTGCATGATCACGGTCTGCAGGCGCATGTGCACACAGGAGACAGCGTCACAACGAGGGCCCATGCTGCACCATAGACAGAGACATACACATGTAGAGAGAGAGAGAAACAGGCGCATACCTTGTTGACGTCGACATACAGGATGAAGTGCGGCTCCTGCTGCGCCATTTTCGGCTATTATCTCACTACGGCAAAGAGCTTAATTTCAAGTTTCGACAAAAAGTTGAATTTCGACAGCACAGAAAAGTTGTCAAAAAGATCCAACCAGTTAATTAATTGTGTGTATTAGTATTATTTTTTCGCATTGCAATGATTATTTTAAAATGGTCGCACTCTGCAAGCGACTTTGGTCGGTTTGGCGATCTTTCTCGCGCATGCGCTCAGCATCAAGTAGCACACGTTCGATGTCGTGGACGTCTGGGAGCGTCTGCAGGACCTGGAGACACTGCGAGAATCCGTTTTGTAGCAAGAACGCTCGCTCGCAGCGGATGAGCGCGCAGCTCACGTAGTGCAAGAAGCCAAATCGCTTCGAGTCGGCCAGAAGCGAGTCCCAGATGCGCAAGGTCGTGGACATCTTGAATTCGCGCGTCAAGAGCGTCATGTACCAGCGGAAGCTGTGCAAATCCGGCGTCAACCCTATCGAGTTCTAGGACGTGGAAACAAGAAACAGCGTCAACTATAAACAAATCAGTTTAGTAAGAGTATCATGGAGCTCCTCATTACGTACCAAGTGCTGCCACAAGAGCGCATCGTGTTGCCGCAGCAGCGACGTGAGCCGCATCATCTGCGTGTCGACGCCACTTTTCGTTGAGTCCAACGGAGACTTCAAGTACAGCAGCTGGACAGACGCCATGATCGTGACGAACGAGAAGAACGCATCGGTCTCTGTCTCCTCGGCCCACTCGTCATCCGGATCCGTGCCATACACAAACACGATCGGCGCGAGGATCTCGTTCATGCCCTGCATGTATCCGAGTGCTGGGTGCAGCTTCGCGTACAGAAACAGAATGCGCAGCATCCACTGTTGCGCGATACCACCGATCTGGAAGAACGGGAGGGAGCTTTGTGTGCGTGAGACGTCCTGTTACCAAACACAAAGAAAGTATGCATCCACCCGAGAAATCGATAAGTAGATAGGAAAACATGGGAGTGTATGCCAAGTTTGTAGTGTTTCCGAATGGCGAACCTTGTCGATCTCTCTGAGGAGCGCGAGGTCTTCGTCCTGTATGCTGTCTTTCTTCGTTGCACTTGTCCCTGCAGCATGAGAACCTGCCTCGTGCTCGGGCGTTTTCTCACGCCTGACGACATTTTGACGCCGACAGCCGAGAAATTCGCGCTTCCAGTCACGATACCTGGCGCGTTTTTCGGAGACGAGAGTCGCCCACTGCGCCGGATCGGTATCCAGCACACCGAGAAGAATGCGCCACGCTATCGAACGGATCGATTGCTGGGTCAGCGCTTGTGCTGGCATTCTCACACTGTCAGCAGCACAATCTAGTTCGTGGCTAGCGTCAATGCCTTGAAAGACGAGATCTCGGAGTTGGTCCAGATCAATTCGCCCGCCGCTCGCCATTTGTGACTTGTTGCCTTGGTCCAGTGCATTGTCCTCGTGCGCTGCTGGGGTCGACTGGTGAAGCGGATGATGGATCATGCGAAACAACTGCTGTATGCGCTCTTCCTTGGACATGGCACGGCCATTTTCGCAACGCCCGCGTTCAGTGCTGCGCTCGCTTGACACGCTCACGTTGTTCTCCCCACTGCCTGCGTGCAGCGCTCGCAAGAGGGAACCCTCCGTCTTGTGGTGCAATTCCATCTTCGTCACCATTGCTCACATGCGTTCGCACGAGCGTTTGAGCTGAAGCCCAGCAATCATGATGCCGCTTTTGGCACATTCAACTTTGCACCAAAGTTCATAACTGCTGCATCCGAAATAGACCACAACTGCAAACGTCATAGAATTATGTGAGGCACTCATCGAACTACGCACGCAGGTAAGTACATATATATACACACACACACTTTTTTCCTTTTCATCTCTTTGCTTTCCATAAAAAGCAAAGCAAGAAAAGCTAAAAGTCCACGCCATGGAACGCAGGCTTGGAGCGGACCGCGGACCGCGGACCGCCCGATCTTGCGTGGGATCGACATATCGTCCCCCAGTTCGTCCTGAATGGAGCGGTACCGCTCAATCATCGCACGCAGCGTCTCCATGCCGCCGCCTTCGCAGGAACCATCTCGTCGATCTTTCTCTCGCTCACAAAAGCGAATGGGACCGTGACGCTGTCGCCTTGACCTTCGTGGGGTTCCCAGGAAAAGCGAAATAGACATGATTCATAAATGCATCAAAGTCGGTCATAATTAGTAGGTCCGTCCAGCGTACGGGAGCCAGCCATGTGCCGTCGCTGCGCTTCGCGAGATACAAATTGAGCAAATCGGCGTCACAGTGGACAAGGTCGGGCTTCTCCTTCTTTATCTCATCCTTCAAGTGGCCCACTGACTCGTTCAGGTGTATCGATTTCCACGAAAAACACGCATCCGACTCGAACGATAGCGCAGCAGAGCGGTGTCTTCATGCTCCTTCGTCACTCTGGAAAAAAAATCATCAATGCGAATCGAAATTTGGTGAGAATACACCGTTAGCAAACTGCGCAAATCGCTTTTCGCATGAAAAAACTCACAAAAATCGAGCGGAATTACGGGAGTTGGCTTGAACAATTTCAGAATCGATCTGACAGAATCGGACTCAAGTATAGCTTTGTTTTAGCTGAGTCGAATTGTGTCGAATTATTCAAATCGGGAGTTTACACCTATATGGCCTGCTGTGTTGAGATTTTATGCAAAGCAAAGTCAAAATGTATCAACTTGCTTGCAAGTTTTGATCTGTCGATCGAAACAAGTTTGCTCTAAAGACGATCCTAAAAGTAATATGCAGTGTTGATTCTTATCGCAGTTGCAGTCAACTAATCTCACCTTCGCAAAGGAGTAAGCTGAAGCATAGAGCCTCTCTGCTTCTGCGCTCTTCTTGGAGATGGACGCGTGGTAATAGACTCGCATAAAGGGCGAGACAAAGAAAAAGAATCCCAGTCTCATCCGCTGCAATGCCGCCTTGCCAAGTTGTATGTGGCGACACACAGCGATGGCACATGGCTCAGTATGAAACGATGATGACATGAAAGAACTGCCCAGAAGCATATCTTAATGCAATTGCCGGAAGAAGCTGCTGCCGAAGGCAATGCATCTCTGCTGCAGCACATTAGTGGCACAAGTAGCTGCGAGATCGAAGCAAGTGGAGGAAGTGCATGCAAATCAGACGAGCATTTCTGTTGTGGCGATTTCCGGATGACCACTGGACAATGCGACCAGCGAAACAGAACGCTACAACTGCCAGAAGAGCCTCTTCTTACCAAAAAAAACAAACAGAGGCCGATCCTGAGTCCAGCATTCGTGGTTTCACGTGGGATGAAACGCGGAGCAACGACAAGCAAGCAGATCGATGCAACTTGTATCAGGAAGCGCTGCCGTCGGACGGTGGAGGTGGCAGAGGGAGACAGCGACTCGCTTCTTACAGCTGACGGTCAGCGGCTTCCGTTTGGTCGAAAGGACGATATGGGGTCTGGTGGTCATGACGGACTTTGTCAATCAAACGAAGCGCCAGGTGCGTAATTTTCCCACATCAGGACCTGACTTGGACTTGTAGGCTTCTTCGTTTTTTTACATCGTAGTTGAGAGTTCTGTGACAAACCCACGGGTGTCTGACAACGTTGAAGTAGGCCAACGTGGTTGGTATCCATTAGGAGCAAACATGCTGATGGATTCCTATGCTACGAGCACATGAGCGCTACGCTGCTCAGCGACAGATTCTGGCTGCGGATGCACCTATTAACGTCATAGCGGAAGGCTTTAAAAACAATAAAGAAAGAAAGAAACGCGGTATGCGAGGTCTGATCTGCATGTTGGAAAATATGGAGTCAATGCATAAGGTTATAGGAGAGCCCTGCAGAATAAACCACATCGCTTGCTTGTTTGAAGTGACCGTCATCGTTGCAAGGTTTGCTGCACGTTGTTCATGCTTGCCTACCTGCATGGGTTGTCGACAAGTGCGAGTTGCCTTTCGTCTGTCCTATTTACGTGCCGATCTTCGTGCGCTCTTTCGAGTGCTGCGACATGCCGCCTCTTCACATTATTTGCTCGCACATGTTTGTATTTGACGACTCAGGCTGAAGACGTGCATGTCGGCGTTTGTTCTTCCGCCCTTTGTCGGTAGTAGAGGGTGACGGAAAAGCATCCAACACGCCGCACTACGAGCCATCGATGCAGAGATGCAGAGGGCGGAATGGCTGGTCATCAACGTACACCCACCCACCCACATGCTGAGTTGCACAATGTGCAGCCAAAAGGGTAAAAAAAGCAACTCTCGTTTGCCAAAACTGCAACATGCTCATTTTTGTCGTTGGAAAAAAAAAAGGAGCAAACGTGATTTCCAAAGCAAGTACAGAATACTTAGCACAGCTATCAACCTACAATATCTGATCTTGAAAATAGAAATGAGAGAAAAACCTCGACATGGTGGAGTTGCACCTCAGTTTGCCCACCAAAGGTCTGCTGAGTTATTTTTTGTAGCTTTCCACGTTCGCGTTTATGCCGTTTCGCTCACTGACGATACCCCTCTGATAACAAGTATGCGTCCATTTACCTTTCTATCTCTGCTATATAATTATATAAATACTATTAGTACGTGACCTAAACAGGATAAACAGAAAAGAAAAAACGTGATGAAGGCAACAACATCCGGATACCGAATGGCAGAGGCAGCAACCGGACACCCGGGGAAGGGAAAAGAATGCGTGCGACATGTTCTGTGGAAGTCTCGAAGAGAAAACGAAGGAGGGGGGAATGCAGGCAAACAACTGACCATCACTCTGCCGCCAACTTGCTTGTGCTGTTTGTTGTTAGCTTCACCCACCCACTGGTTCAACACAAACCAGAACCCGACAAGCAAGCAACGCAAAAGCAAAAGCAAACCGCGTTTGCATCCCACCAAGCGCGTCGTCCCCCCTCAATCGCGCTGTACCGAGACACTTTCATCTGTCGCCCCTCCCCATATACGCATCACTCCATCCATGACGGACGCCAAGCCGCCCATGCCCGCAGCATCTTCCGCAAATGCTACTACGAATGCTGCGAGTGGCGTCAACTCGGAACTGCTCATGAGCATGATGAACTGCGTTGACACGTCGCTCTTCTCGGCACAGCAACTGCACAACTGGGAACAGATGAAGCTGCGCATCAAACTGGCGGCGGAACAGAACGCACCGCTAGCGGCCGACGTCGTACACGACTTTATCGCCAAGAACGCGCTGCCCAAGACGGACGACAAGAGCCAGCAGCAGCAGAATATGAGCGTGGACTTTCGCCAGCCGCTGCACCGCGAGGCGAGCATCCAGGACGTTCTGGCGTGTCTGCTCGAGCAGCAGGCGCCGACGTCGCGCATGATGCAGTCGAGTGGCGGCAGCTTTCTGCTCAACTCGGAGGTCAAGAACCGCCAGCAGCTGGACGAGAGCAGCAAGCCGAGCCTCAAGAGCCTGCTGAGCTCGAGCGACTTTTCGATGACGGAGAAGAAGGAGAGTCTGCGCCACCTGCTGAGCTTCATCGACAACTCGTTTGCGAGTACAACCGAGCCCATGACGCAGGTGTACAAGGACTGCGAGGAAGGCACGCTGCAGCGGCTCTCGAGTCTCCAGCTCATGCGCCAGTTCATGCCCGTCTCGGCCACGACGCAGTCCATGGGCGGCCGCACCACGAGCTTCGAGATCATTCAGGCGATGCTCAACGCGACGTCGAACCAGGCGATCCAGAAACCCATGTCGAGCCAGGACAGCTTCCGCTTCCAGCACCTTGCGCGCACGCTCGAGTCGATTGAGACTGACGTCGGGTACGATAACGAGGACTACGGCGGCGACGACGTCGTGCAAGTGGACAATCTGGACAATCTACTGGATTACCACGGCCCATCGGGCGCCGCGCAGGCCCCGACCGCCCCGCCGTCGACCGTTGGAATGAGCGCGGGCTTCGTCGACACGCAGGCGCTGCTCAATCAGTCGCGATCGGTCTACAGCGACTATGGAGGCTACCAGCAGCAGCAGCAACAACAGCAATACGGACAAGCCGGCGGCCACAATGGAGTGCAGAGCATGTACTCTGCGCCACCGCAACTCCCGAGCTTTGACGCGAATGGGAACCTTCCGCAGGTTGACTACTCGAACGGCCAGGCCATGAGCTTTCAGGCACAGCAGCAGCAGCAACTCGGTGCTGCGCAGAACATTTTGAAGCTGGAGCAAAGCGTGACGCAGCACCAGGCGCTGCAGCAGCAGCTCATGCAGCAGCAGCAAAAATTCCAGCAGCACGATCCGCAAAAGCAGTTCAACCAGTTCCAGTACCAGTCGGCGCTGCTCCCGCCGCCGCAGCAGCCGGGGGACATGATGATGAACGCAGTGAGCGGCGCCGGATACGCGAACGGCCGACCACAGGACGCGGTCGCGCAGCAGCAGCAGTTCACGGCGATGATGATGCAGCACCACCAGCAGAACTTCCACAACCCGCAGACAGCGCAGAGGATACCCGTTGCGACTTCCCAGGCGAAGCAGCAGAAGCAGGACACCCAGGGCGGCCAGATCTGCTCGGCACTTGGATGCAACCACCCTGCGCGCGTGAAAGGCATGTGTAAGCTCCACGGCGGCGGCCGGCGATGCAAGGTCGAGGGCTGCATGAAGAGCGCACAGACCGGCCACCTCTGTATCGCGCACGGCGGCGGCAAGCCGTGCAATGTCGAGGGCTGTCCGAAGACGGCGCAGTCGCGTGGTCTCTGCAAGCAGCACGGCGGCGGCGTGCGCTGCAAGTTTGAAGGGTGCACAAAGAGTTGCCAGTCGGGCGGCTTCTGCCGCGGCCACGGCGGCGGCAAGCGCTGTGAGTACCCGAACTGTACAAAGTGGGCGCAGAAGAACGGCCACTGCGCCAAGCACGCACAGGAGATCTCGCAGAAGGCGACGCTCGTGCATCCGTAAGCGTGTCGGACAAGCGAGAGCGACGAAGGCGAAGGAAGGAGCTGCGAATGGACCGAGGAGAAATGCCGCCAGAAACGAGACGAGACGGGGGGAAAAGTGTAAATCGATCGATAACGAAAAGGGGAAAATGGCGACGAAAACGAAAACAAACAATGGAGAACATGAGGGCAGCAACAGCAGCAGTGGGCGCCGCCAGTAGTAGGAGTAAATAATGTTTCCGTCACTAGGACGGGTGGCGATGGCATATCGTCAATAGGAATTGCATTCATTTCTTTGCATTTGTCTCCTTTTTTTCTCTCTCTCTCTCTCACTTTACAGTCCCACAGTGGAAAAAAATCAGTTGGTACAGAATTGCGCTCAATAATGAGCAGGAGACGAAGCGATGTGGACGCGATCAACTGGCGCGACGGCGGCGGCGCGCGTGGACGCTCGAATGCCGGCCGTGGGTCCTGGCGGCGTTTCGCGCACAATGCGGAGCCGAATGCGCACCGAGGAGCGCGACAGCAGCGTCACGATCCTCCGTCAAGAGCAGCAGCAGCGCAGAACGAGAGCGCTGCGGCCGTCGACGATGCTGTGGGGACGCATCGCTATGCTGCTGCTGCTACTACCGTCATGAGCTCGTGCGCGCACATGTGTCCGCGCGCCGAAGTGCTCGAGCGCTCGCGCACGAACGAGATCAGCCGCTTTGAGCGGCCCGCGCCCCACATGCGATCTCCCCAGCACGGCTCTCTAGACGTATTTGGCCTCGCGGTGAAGAAGTATCGCCGTCCAGCCGCGGGGCGGATCGAAATCGACCCCACGCAGGTACTGTGCAGGCTCCATGCTGACTCCTTGGTATGTGCGCATATGGCTCCGTCCTCATCGTATATGCATGTTGCCTGTAGCTGCGTCCGCCGCGCGTCCTGCTCGAGACACTCGCGCATTTGTTCACGGACGTGCTGCTGTGGCCAGGCTGTGGCTTCGCCTGGCACGCTCCTAACGCCCATGAGGACGACGCGAATGCGAATCCCCGGGGAAGAGCGACGGCGAGCGAGTTCCTGGCGCTCTACCATTTCATCAGCGACCGCGTGCGCAGTGTGCGGCAGGATCTCACCATCCAGGTTGTGTAGCTTTTCCTTGTTGAAATTCTGCACAAGATGGCGAGCTCTAAATGATCTTTTGTGGGTACGCAACTTTGCCAGCGCATTGAGGACGACGTCGCGGTGCAAGCCCTGGAGCAGATCGTGCGCTTCTACGTCCTCGCGAGTCTGCGCGCGCGGCAGCTGTTGCCGCCGCAGCCTTCGGGCCACGAGCACGTCGAGTGGAGCGAACAGCTCAACGACCAGCAGCTCGCCTCGGCCTTGTCACAATTGCAGGTCTTGTACCGCAAGAACGATGCACTAGATGAAGGAACGAATGGTGGTGGTGATTCAAGCGAGTCACAAAGCGAATTCGTCACGTACGATATCCTCCTGCATGCCGACGATCCTCGAGCCATCAGGTGTGTGTGTCTGCATACCAATGTCTCAATGGCTACGAACTTTACAATCTTACCCATCTGCACGTGTGTTTAGCCTCATGCTGCTCCAGGTCCCTGAACGCGTCCGCAGATCCCCAGCCGTCAAACGCGCGCTGACGCTGTTTGTGGCGCTGCAACTGCAGGACTTGCACTCGTTTTTCAGACTCTTTTCGATCGCGAGTCCGCTGGAGAAGAGTCTGCTGCTGAAGCACCTTCCAGCGATGTGGAAGTCATCGGTCGAGATGATGAGCAAGGCGTTCGGCAAACAGGATCGGTTCCCACTGGACGAATTCGCAAAATGGCTCCATTTGTCGGGCCACATCGAGGCGCAAATGCTCTGCAACGCCATGAATCTGCACATGGAGGAAACGCAGCAGCTCGATGCTGTTCCATCGATTCCTAAGGTCACCGAGAGCTGGGAAGATGGAGACGCAGCAGCTCTAGAACCTCCAGTCGCGCCGCCTGTGGGCTTCATCCGCTTTAAACTCGTGCCGCTGAATGCTGAGATCGACCGCGCGTTGACGCAACGCTTGCTCGTCGACATGGCGAAGCGAATCCAGCGGCTGGAGATTGAAGAGCGACTTCAAAGCGCGAGTGACTTGGTCAGGCGACTTGGACTTTCGCAGACGGTCAAGCAAACGGAATCAGAGTAATCAATAAAGGCAAATACGTACGTGTGTAGCTTGAAAATCTGTAGTTACTCTTTCTGTTTTTTGTATTGTTTTACACGTTTTTCTTCGTCAGCGGTCTCCCGCTCCTCAACTAATCGCTGAGACCGCGCGCCGGCGATTCATCGGCACCCATGAGCTTCTTAGACCTTGGTCTTCTTCTTCGGCGGCGGCAAACTATCTAGTGCGTCAAAACTCAATTCCACCTTCGTGTCCTGAAGGTTGTCCAAATCTTGATACGATTTCGTGATCTGGCGTGGATCCACAGGCAAGTCACCGTCTGGTGGTGGTCTATTGTTGTTGTATCGCGGAGGCGATCGAGGTGGACCGCCACGGTCAAATGAGCCCCGACGCGGTCGGTTGTCTCGTGGAGGACCGCGGCCTCGGTATCCTCCTCCTGGTGGACCATCATTGCGGTATCCACCGCGCGGTGGTCCTCCGTATGGGCCACTTCGGCCGCCGCCTCCTCGGTTCTGGAAACTGTTCGGGCCGCCTCGTCCTCCAAGCACGGGGTTCGACAGATTGTTCGTCGTCTCGATGGGTGGAAGCGGACGATTCGCGTCTTCGCGATACTGCTCCCACATGTAACTCTCGCCAACTTCGGCGATCTTGTCGACCACAAGCTCTGGATGCTTGTTGCGAATGTGCTTTTTCACGAAATCCGCGGCCTTGAACAGCTTCGTGCAAAGACGACACCGGTGCTTGCCATCGTCGCCTGCTTTCTCGCAGTAGTTTGCGTACGTGCTCTCAAGCGCGGCTTCTTCGCGGGCCTCAATCTCGTCCACAAGCGCCTGATCCTTTTCCCTTTTCTCCTCCAAGACCGACGGCTCGAGCTCTTTGATGTACGCTTGCACTTTTTCGTCCAGCGAGGCCGCCCATCCTCCAATTGACTTAGACTCGACCGATTCGTCGCCAGCGACAGATGACTCTTGTCGTGCCTTTTCTTCTTCCAGATCTCTCGCCGTTGGCTCTGGGCGACAGAAGAGTGCCGGGTGCGCGTGCATGATATCGCCCATGTCAATACACTGCACGCCTGCGTAATAAATATAGTGATGCACTCGTCGGAGATACGCCACTACGACATCCAGCTTCTGCTTCTCAGACTCGTACACAGGCGCAACGTCGTCGTGCTCCAAGAGCGCCTCAATGCCATAGCGCTTGCGGTCCGCATCCTTCACAAACACGCACTTGTCGAGCGCCGACGCGAGCTGCAGCGCTTGCGCATAGTCAAACAGTAGTCGCTCTGGAACCGAGAGGTACGACGGTGTCTTCAGAGGCGCTCGAGAGCGGTGCTGCGATACCTGGAGTCGGAACGGCGCAAAGATATCAGCATCTTGGACGAACGTGTTGTGGATCTTTGGCAACGCTTCGGCAGCGGCCTCGGGCGTGTCGTAGATGATGTACGCCGATCGATCAAAGTCAAAT
Source organism: Globisporangium ultimum DAOM BR144 (assembly GCA_000143045.1). Lineage (NCBI taxonomy): Eukaryota > Oomycota > Peronosporomycetes > Pythiales > Pythiaceae > Globisporangium > Globisporangium ultimum. The sequence goes on along the minus strand of GL376605.1, from coordinate 1,005,308 downwards.
GCGCTCTTCTTGACCGGATCCGACAGGAAAATCTGCTGGAAGTTGCCGCCCTACATCGCATCACACAATACAAACAGCGTTAATGATCCACCACGACCACCACAACAATTTCGCAGTAGCCTGTAGCACGAACCGCTTTCTTAATCGATTCGCTCAACGACGTCACGGGGCAAGCGCATGGAATCCGTCGAATGTACAGGATCCGCGTGCTGTCTTCCATGTCATTGTCAAAGTCTTTGTTCGGCAGCTCGGCATTCTCGTCCAGACAGATCTTGGCCGTGCCGTTGCGAACGCGTTCGCCAAAGCTCTTGGCCTCCGTGATCTTCTTCGAGCGCTTCTGGATGTCCAAGCGGTGGCGGATCGCAGGCGAATAGCGCTCCTGGAGCCATTCCTCCTTCTTGTGGTCCTCAAAGAACGCGCGCATCAACCGCTGCACGTACTTCTTCTTGTACTCTTCGTATCGCTGCTGGTACGTCTCGGGTGTCGAGTTTTCATCCTGGCGCATCATAAACACCTTGTACGAGTCCATGGGTTCAATCGCCTGCGTCGCATTGCGCTCTTTCTGCGGCACAGCCTCATCGTAGCGTTCCCACTCGCCCGATGGACGGTGTTGTCGCTGCATGTTGCCGCCATCTCCGCCGCGAGGCGGACTCCGGCTTCGGCTGCGGTTCCCGCCTGGTCCGCGTCCGCGGAATCGGTCGTAACCACCGCCACCACGGCTCTCACTGCGCGGTCTACATCCAACAACCACAACCACTTAATACACATTTTTTTCGCCATACAAAGAAAGCATCGCATCATGCATAGTCTTTACCGTCCGCGATGGAAATCGGGCTCCATGTGTCCCGGACTGCGGCTGTGGAAGCCTCCGCCGCGCGGGCCCTGGAAGTCCGGCGGCGGCGGCGCGTAGTACATGCCTCCTCCACCGCCTTGCATCGGCATCGACATCGGTGGCATATGGCCTCCTCCGTGCGGAGGTCCATGCGGATGCCCGTACTCGGCGCCGCGCATCAGTCCGTCCCCCTCCTGCAATCCAGACAAACAGACACCACCAAAAAAAAGGAAACGCACCAAAAGAAAGAAAGAGTGCGGATTAGACCTTGCGCCGTCCATGCGCATATGCCGCATTCACACTCGCTTAGGCGGCAGTGCGTTGTATATATAGAGAGAGTGTGTACTGGTGCCGCCTGCCTGTGCCCATATAGAGCGCGTACCATGTTGCTGAGTAAGTGCGTGTGTGTTTTAATGTGGCGCTTGTGGGGTCGGATTGCGATTGGGAACAGAGCAAACGCGACTTGGCTGGCAGGCTTCCTTCCCCCTCCTCACAGCAAGCCGAAAGAACCTTAAAAACAGGGTTTTATTAAATAAGAGAGAGACAACTGTAGATGGGTTCGAGTGCATCTGGGAGATATAAAAAAAGAGAGTAATTAGAATACAAATAAAGTGACTGGGGCAAATAGAAAAACCTCTATGGAGTTGCTGGATTGGCATAAAAGTGCAAAAAGGGACGAGACACTCTTTACATCCATGGATGGATGCGATTCACTTTGCAACTTGTGCGCGAATGGAAGCAGTGGAGGGGGGGAGGTAATTATCCGTAGTACGTGCCTTTCACCACGAAGATCCAGGTCTAATATGTGCTCAAGAAAGCACAGCAATGGTCAGTTTTTTTTTCAAGCTGGGCACGGAGCAAGTAGGACAAGTACGTACGAGGTAGATGAGGCCAAACACGAAGATCCACTTCAACAGCCACGCCATGAGCTGACGCCCAGAACCTTCGATGCTGCGCACGAGCTGAGACACCATGCCGCCGACTATCAGCACATTTCTTTTTTCAATAGCATTAGCACCAAAGAGACAGGCACGTACGTTGTTGTTCATTTTGAAGACGTTCATGGACTCTTCGAGCAGGAGCTTCTTTGTGGCGTCGTCGTACTTGATCGCGTTGATCTTGTCCTTCAAGGTGCTGCGCAGAGCCTGTTACCAAAAGACGAGCCAATGGCAGTTAGCAGCATCCCCCAACAACATAATCTCACGCACACTCGACGCCGCACCATTCGGCTCTTGGTCTTGAACTCGAACATGTTCAGCCCTTCGCCCTCTGGTGGGTCAAAGCTCTTCTTCACCATTTTCTTGATTATCTGGCCGCCTGCAAGCAGCGCCGTGTACATGTGGTAGCAGTACGAGACCAGTAAAACCGGGTTCTGTTTGGCAAAAGCACATACACATAAAAGGATATCAATGGCGGTCTAGTGTTCATCCCAATAAACTCACGCACCGTCTTCTCCAACTCCTTCAAGCGTCTTGACAAAGCACAAGTATAGCCACATACAGTCAGCCTTTCTCATTAACGCGCCGTAACTACGATAGTAAAGCGCAGCACTCACCGGACGTAGGCTCCTACGGCTTCAGTCGGTTTGTACTTTTCGGTCCAGTCCTCTCCGAGGAAGAACTTCAGATCCTTGGCCATGCGACTCGCCTAAAAAACAGAACGAACAACATATCGATTTCAGTCGCGCGGGCAACAAATGCAACAGTCGTGACAACGCAGCGTACTCGCGCAAACTCTGGGAGGAGCTCATGCACCCCGCGAATGGCCTCGTGCTCCTTGCACGCTTCAATCGACAGCTCCAGCTGCCCGTACACATAATCTGCAAGCGCAAAGCGTCCCATCCCATGGCATGACCCACACAAAAGCGATACAACTCGTCAATATAGCGTGGCGGTATAGCAGCAGCGAGGAAAGCATGCATATACGTACAGAAGAGCAGGATCGAGCGTCCATACATCTCATTGTTGGTCAGCGCAATCAGGAGCTTCATGTTTACCAACCTACACACACATCACCAGCGTGTAGCTCCATCAATATTTATCCAATCAACATGCGGAAGACACGCCCAGAAAGCGCGCATTGAGGCACATCGCGCACTTGTCGGATATGTCGTGCACATGACGCGTGGCGGCGCGCATCTCGTCCGTCAACAGGGGGCTCGGCGTCGCCATCTTGCTCTCTAGTTCTTGCGTTCTCTTGTGGCAGGAGGTACCCAAATGTCAAGACAAGACATAATCTTCAGTAGGGAGGGGCTACTATTCAGACTCAAAAGGAGATGGGACTCGCACTCCTCCATATACCTCTATTTTAATATATACCTTTATAAATACAAATACATGTTATATTTGATACGACGTGTTGATGCGCAATAGCCTGTGAAAGGTGATATTATCAACATTCTCGAAATTGTTGCTAGACAGACAAAGATGAGCGACGAGGAGCTCCAGACGACGAGCGCGGCACCCGCTGCCGTTGACACGACTGGGGCGAATGAGCAGCCGCTGGACGAAGAAGGACACAAGCTTCTGCACGAGGTGCGTCGCACGCTGCAGTCGCCGTTGTGACCGTAGAGAGAGACGGCAAGCAACGCGAGCATTTTGGCGTCCAAGAACAATGATCATGACGCTTTTCTATCGTACTTTGTTAGTCATGTCCCTTCCTGACGATTGATATGAAACAATAGGAGCGCTCGTTCATCTTTGAGACGCGTGTGGAGAACGCAGCGTCGTGCCGCGACCGCGGCTCGGCCGAGTTCAAGCAGAAGAACATCGCAAAGGCCGTCGAGTGGTACGAGCGCGCGCTGTACCATGTCGACTTTGACGAGGGCACGTGGCATTTCGAGGTGCGGCCGCAGTATTTGCAATCCTATTGCTTCCCAAGTGTTTTTTTATAGTTATATCAATTGTCACTTGCGTGTAGTTCCTGGACAAGCATCGGAATGCGGTCAACGAAGTGCGGCTCCCAGTGTATTTGAACTTGGCCGCGTGCTATTTGAACAAACACAATGTGGACTTCGCCAAAGTCATTGAGAACGCCGACCTCGCACTAGAGATCGATCCGCAGAACACAAAGGCGCTGTACCGCGGTGGGAAAGCACACTTGCTTCTCGACGACCTCGATAAGGCGAAGAAGAAGCTCACGCTCGCCGCGAAGAACCAGCCATCGGACAAAAACATCCGAGAGGTACAACATTCGCTGTTGTTATTATATTCACACTGCTGCTGAAATAAAACTGAGCGTATGTGTGTGCGAATGTATCCATTGCAGGCATTGACACTCCTGAAAGTGAAGATCGCGGAGCAAAAGCAGAAGGAAAAGCAAACATGGGGCGGACTTCTCAAGAGCGTTTCGGCCAAGAAGGAAGACTCTGACGACGAGAACGACGGGCACGACGAAAATGTAAGCAGCACGCAGAATAGCACTCGTTTGAGCACTGGGCAGAGCACGACCTTTTGGGTCGCAGCGCTTATGATCCTCGCTCTCGCAGCTTTCACGGGGTTTCTACTCACAAGCTAGATGTAATGCTGTGGAATTGGAAGCATGCGAATACACGCGCAGGCTCGAAACATTCAACCCAATATGCTTTTTTTCAAAGCGATTTTGTATTTGTTTTACGCGTAGAGGCATGGTGCGAAAGTTGGAAAGTGATCGGCTGCGCTTTACGCGTATTCGAATAATTTGACACCGTGCAGATACTTATCATCGCACTCGCGGTGCGCGCGCCTATCAAGCAAAGTGAACACATCCACAATGTCATGAGCCGCCATTTTGCATGCTTTTAAGCTGCACAAGTGCCTACCAATACGTGTAGTATCCGTTGCTTTTCACGCGCGTGCACCGGATGAAGCCATTGTCCCAGCGTTCGGGCTGGCCATACGTCTCCATGTACTCTTTCAGGTCACGCCAGCCCGTTTGCTGCACACGGAATGCTGCTCACACAAGAGGAACAGGTGACTCCATGACAAATACGCTTTCATAACGGGACCACATACTCTGGTTCGCACCTTCTTCGACCTCAGGGCTCCACTCCTTTGGACGAGTGCACTTGGTGGCCTTGGTGTTAGTGACGATCGGCGTGTGTCGATTCGACGCCGCGTGGTCGTAGTTGTCGTCCATTTTGAACTGCATTGTTTGTAGACTCCGACTAGAACCAGCTCCTCCGTTGTTGCTACTCAAGCTGGAACGGCTTGCGCCTCGCGACGAGATGGTGTTGCGCTTCACGGAGACCGACGTAGCGCTGATGGCGAGCATGGTTGATGCTAGGAAGCTGCTGCTTGAGTCAATGGCTTTCGAGAAATTGAATGCAACCAGAGTTCTGCGTTATAATTACCTCAATTTGCCATGCAGTCTTTTTCTCTTGATCCAGATTTTCAAAGTCTATTCTCGTACCGTACAGCAATGATGTCTAGCGTTTGGGATTTTTTCTTTCAGCTACAGCAGGATGTCGTATACCGCGTCGTTACGGCCACCACCATTACCAGTACTCTCGTCATCGTCGTCAGGCGTCGATTGCTGCTCTGATGTCGACGGCTGCTCGGATTCCTCCGTCGTAGCGTTGTAGCTGTTGCGTTTCGCATGATATCCGGCTGATCGAGTGCGCTTGCGTCCAAGAATCGGACGCTGGAAGATCGCGGGCAACGTCACGGCATTCTTCTTCTCCTCCTGGTACTTTTTATACTCCTCTGGCGCGAGGAACTTCCACCGTCGCGCGACTTGGCTGTCGCTTCGATTACCCATCTCGGCGGCCACCAGCACCCAAACGCCCGGGTGATTCAGCCCGATTCGCTTGACGACGCGCAGCAATTTCTCGTCGTCTTGCTTCGTCCAAGACGTGAACGAGATCTCCGAGTTCAACGAGTTGAGAAATCGTTCGCGAAGTGGAGGCTGCAATCGCCCAGGTACGTGGTGGCACACATCGGTCCACGAGATGCTCTCTTTCTGGAACGGCGTCGACTTGTCGTGGTACGCATACAACGCCAGGAGCATCCGTCGGTCCTCCATGATTGAGAATTTGCCGTGCTTGACGTTCGGAGACAGCGAGAGCTGCCACCGATGCCGGATCTGCTCGGACACGCGGCCATCCATCAGGTCGGCGATGATGTTCCAGCGCTCGCCGAACACGCCAATGGCTTCGTGGATCAGCGCGTCCTCCTCGGGCGTGAACGTCGTGTTCAGGTTCGACGCGCATAGTTTCGTTTGGTACCGGATCAGGCAATGCACAGGCGGGCGGCCTGGGATCGGCATCCGGTCGGAGATAACATCCCACTTGTTCACAATACTCGGGTCGACTTCGCCACTCGCGAGCGCCTTCAACGCTGTGTCTTCCACTTTCGTCCATGCGCACAGCCGCAAACCCGGCTTGTCGTACAACTCCCAGCGCAATTTGCACGCGAACCCTGTGCGGTGGATCGGCGGCTTGTTGCGCTTGGCGATCAGATTCCACGTCGACAGCGGGATCTCCGGAATATGGTTCGGATCGCTGCTCTTGCCCATAAGCTTCAGCTGAGCCTCGCCGAACGTCTTGACGATCTCGCGCTCCTTCGCCGTGAACACCTTGGCGGGCACTGCGAGGAACGCCTCGTGCGAGTGCTGTCGCAGCAACAGCGTATCTGCGTTCGGTGCAGGTTCCGACGGATCTTCCACGGTCGAGCCGCGATACGCCTGCTTCTGCTGCAGCACGTGCTCGTGGTAGCCCTTGGGCTTGCGGCCGCGCTTCCGTGCGATGGAAACCTCCCGCGGATCGTCGTCGTCGTGAAAAAACGAGCGCCTGGGGCGGATGTACGACCGCGGCAGCTCGAACACGGGCTTGTACACGTTCTCTGGTTCACGCGCAAAAATCTCGGTGTCTGCATGCGGCCGCGCTTGTCGAGCTGCGGCCGGTGCGATCGCGTTCATCGCCTGCTGCGCGCGCCGCATGGCCATACGGTGGCGAATCGCCTGCATCTGCAGCCGCAGCCGTGTCTCCTCCTCTGTCAGCGTCGATACCACGTCGCGCAGCTCACGCACGAGCGCGTGGTTGCTGCCCAGCGCCGCCGCCACGCTGCCGCTCTCGCTCCCGCCAGTGCGTCGTGCTGCCATTTTGGTGCAAAGTATTGTGAATTCCATTAATCGTGAAAAACCGGTTTCAATACTGGTTATGTTTACGGATACCGGTGTGACAAAGGTATTCTTCGTAGGGGTTCTTCTGTGCAACCAATACATTGTAGCGGTGTCCTAAATACTTCATCCTACAACATGCAAAGGTAATTTATGGTGTGTTGTAAGACTATTTAGGACAGACCATGGATTTTAGGACAACACACCCTTCTCACCAACCAGCCCAATGCCCAGGCTCACGCTTTCAACCCCGAAAACTTTAGCATCTTCTTGAACAAACTGGCAGAAGGCGAAGGTGCGATGGTGATTAGCGTCGTGGAGCTCTATTTTGTCGTCCCGAAGGCAGAATTGGGGAATTTGACGCCGCTGGTGGACGAGGGATCGTTTGCAAATGATGTTGTTGAAGTCGAGGCTGTAGAAGTGGATTATGGAAGCCAGGCACGCAACCTGCGGCATGCTGGACGAGAAAGAAACCTGGAGGAGTAAGCAGCTCAATTACATGTAAGAATGTGCATTCGTGTTGTCATTGAGTCAGACGTGTTATGTGTTTGCATGTAGCTATCATAATTTTTTGCGGATTTGAAAGAAGAAAACGCGTCTGAGATTTCTTCTCAAGCATATATGTCATTTTCATACTTGAGGAATTCGAAACAATCTGACAGCTGTAGCCTGTGCAGCGCCTTTTAGTTTGTGAAGAATGGCGGTATGGACTGCACAACTTTATTTCAAACAGATACACGCGAAACTGTACGGGAGATTGCCTTCATCCCTCGTTCGCTCTCTCTCTCTCTTTCACTCTCTCGCCACCGCTTTTGTGCGATACCTGCACTGCGAGCAGTAGCGCTTATACTTTGACGCACTCTTCTCCACAGGCAGCTCACTTGCCTACTCCAACTACACTCATAACTTCAAAAACATCGAACCACGATATCTGCTTCCTCGTCTCTCGGATGGTTACTCCAATTTGTGCAGCAAGGCCAGGATATTGATGACTGCTGCGAAGGTCGCCAGCACGACGAAGAGTATTGCGATCGTGATGCCAGCGGATTTGCTGTAGCCGCCGTACGTTCGCATCTGCTGCGCATCAAGCTTCTGGCGCGGTAATAAATACAAGATCGGGAAGAGCGCGAGAATATTGATCCCGTAGCTCAGCAGCAAGAATTCCGTCACCTCGTTCTGGGTATGCGACTCGTCCCTGGCGATTACCGCGGACGAAAAATTCCTCTCCACGTAAGCACTCGAGTCGATCCAGTCGGAAATCGACAGCAGCACAAAGTTGATGAGCACGTTGTAGGATGCCACCAACCCTGTCGTCGCGCCTTCAATGCAGTTCTCCGTGATCTCGACTAACGGCAGAGTCGTGACAATAATCACAGCACCTTGCAGCAATCCCGAGAGCGATCGCACGAATAAATAAAACCACTTGTCACGCACTTGGTCGTAGATGATCGGCATCGACGTCACAAGATGGACGAGCACGTTCACGAGCAGCCCCACGATCGACACGCGCACCCAGCTGTAGTTGAGCAGCCTATATCGGAACGTCACGAGCGCCAAGATGATCATCGTCTGGAACGGGATCTGACCGATGCGGTCCATGTTCGAGTCCACGTCTGCCCACTGCATGACTGCATCGTTGGCAAACTCGAACTCAAATGAGCTCAAGAAGAACGTTAGGCAGATAAATAAGATGATGCGCCAGACGGCCTCTTGCTGGAGAATGCGCCACAACTGCTGTGTGTGCGACAGCCGATCCACCGAGTCGACCTTGAGCTGTCGGCGGTCTTCTTCCATTCTGAACAGCACAGTTGGGATCGGAATCAACGCGATCACGGCCATCAGCAGTAGCAACGTCTTCATGGAGATGGCGCTTTTCGTCTGCCCCGTTTCACCATCCAGTTTCATGATCTGTGACGCGACAATTGTCGACACCAACGTGAAGACCTCTCGCGTGAGGACGTATGTGAGCACTAAAGTGCCACGCTCGTGGATCGGCTCTCGCTGCGAGAGCTCGACGAGGAACGCGAACGAGGCCACCGACGCAATCGTCACACCAAGACTCGTCCCCATCATGAGCAGCACGTACACCGAACCATCCTGGAATCTTGTAAAACTAAAATCAGGCGGAAACGTACCGTAGTCGAACATCGCGATGATCACGAGCGCCATCAGCATGAAGTACGCGATCACCCAGCCGAGCACGATGTACGCCTTGCGATGCAGATTCCACATCGGGTAAAAGTCTGACAGCACGCCAATGAAGAAGCTGATGATTCCAGGGAGCATGAGAAACCGGTACGTCGCGTTAGATTGCTGCGTGTCGAGTCCTAAGTAGTCGCATAGCAGCGGATGGAAGCATCGCTCGAGGAACGGCACCATGAACCCCGCTGCCGCGGCCGAGAACGCGAGTCCGCAATACTCTTTCGAGTACAGTTCCACTGACTGCCCTGACCGCAGACTGCCGTAGAGCGTGTGATTGAAGAAATTCGGGCCGCTCGCTGTCCGCGTTCTTCGTGGCGTCTCCTGTAACAACTGGATCGGCTCGGGCATGCTGCTCTTCCGGGACACAACGGGGATGCCATCCTCCTGAAACGTGACTGTGCGTTTCCGGTGTTTATCCCCCGAATCCTTGCGCTGTGTGCCTAGTTGATTGTCCTGGTGCTCTCTCACGCGCTGCAGGTCGGTCGCAAAATCGATCTCGTCGTCGTCGGACTCGGGGAACTGCTCCCACTGGAGCGCGTCAAGCGGCACGTCGGCCGCGGACGAGAACGAGTCCTCCGAGATGAAGCTCCAGCTCTTCTTGATCGAGTCGTCTCGCCGGTTCGTGTGCATCGCGCTGCTGTCACCGCTCTTTCTCTCTATTTATCTTACGAGTTCACCGCGTATCTCGCGCCCGGAGATTGCACGAGCCTTTTCGACCGAAAAAAGCGAGACGCGACGGCGCTTGTGGCTCGGAACAAAGGATGCAGACGCGCCTGTGCGGCGGGTAATAGGTGCGCTCTGCTGCTGTGCGGATGCTGCTGGTGCGTGCGGCTCTGGTTTAATTAACCCTCGCTTCATACACGCGCGGAGGTGATGCCGCTCCCAGGAATGCTTATCGCTTGCTTCGAGCAGGGGCCAAAGAAAGTCAGTTCGCACGGCTCCATGATTTGCTATAAATGCGCGTTAGAAGCTGTATTATTGGCTGAAAATGAACAATGGACGAGGCACAATGCGCTACGTTACTCCCATTTTTTGAAAATACAGGCAATCGTTCCAAAACACGGTTCATAAATGCATTTGTCCTCGGCATGTTTGTATAGAAACTACACCATGTTTTGAGAATGTAGCGGCTCGTTGGGATATGGAAAGAGCGGGACCATATGTGCTGCCGATTCTCGGGATTTTCGTTCGTGGAGACTCCAGTTTTTCTTCCCTTTTGTGCCTCAGCTTCTGGACTAATCGCGAGTTGCTTATGTGTGCGTGTGTGGGCTGATGATCGCTTTAGTGGATCGTGCGAGTCGTGGGGCTGGGCAAAGTGGGCCCGCGGGTGGTGGATCATTTTGATCCGCGCATGTCAAATCCGGAGCCGCATCCTCCTTGGCGGTCGAGTGCGCATTGATGTGTGTCAAACCTCGAGGTATTTACACTCTTTACATATTAATTGACTCACATCCATCACTTTGACTGGGAAGTCAGTGCGAAAAAGAGGCGTCAAAGCAGCAGCTGCCTCGTACAATTCTCTTCCGTCAAATATTGGCACTAAGTGCACATATTAAATTATAAAGGATTTTTTGCGAGTGGTGCTACCTGTCTTCTGCTTTGTTGGTATTAAATTTGCAGCATTTTAAAACAATATATGTATACTAAATACACCGCTATTGGAAGGGAATGAGAGAGGATGGGTCCCGCTCAATCAAGTTCAGCCTACGAAACTTTATCGAGCCACTACAGTAAATTCGAAGTTCAACTTGGATCAAGCAACAAGGTACTTGCTTATCGGCGTGTCGAATACGCGCTGAAGCACACTCATGAACGCAACATTAGCTGATGCTGATACACGACATCAGTGGCCCAGTCAGTATGCTCAGCCATGTTGCACTCATGTCCTGAGGGCTTGACGTGCGCACCCGCGAGGTATGAGCAGTAATGTGAAATGTGGGATGCACTATGCGTAAATGAATGTTTATATTAATATTATAATGATCCGTGCATATCGTTGACAGAGAGCACACGAGGACCAGGCATTGGCGCGGCAGCACGCACATCCATCTCGCTTTCTCAAAGAGGCTTAGACTTGACCGATCGTCGTGTTGTTTTGCGCTTCGAGTTTGCGGTTGCGCGGCGTACCGGTTTTCCCAAAACTGACGTCCTGTGCAGCTGGGAGCGCGCCGCTCGTCTGGATTACTTTGGTCGTGAACAGGATTGAGACGAGGAAGCAGACGAAGGTGAAGAACATGGTCACGGCGGATGCGACGACGTTCGAGCAGCTGAATGAGCACGCTTCCTGCAAGATGGTCTTGAGCTCATTCCCAGCCGTGCAGATGTCGTCACCCGCTGGAGAGAGCGCGACGGCAACGGCGGCAGCAAACGTGAAGATGAGGAACATGGCATCGAAGACGATAAGCGCGTTCATGCTTGGCAGACGGTGCTTCTTGATATCAAAGAAAATGACTCGAGCAGAGGTGCAAAGGGTCACCAAGATACTCGTGGCGACGAGGAAGTTCACCTGGCTCGCCGAGTGGTACTCTTCATCGCCAAATACGCATAACTTCACACCTCTCGAGTTTGCAGTCGCGGCCGAGATGATGGCAAACAGAATCGAAAGGCTACGAATGGCTAGGGGAACACGCTCGGACACCATTTTTGGGATGGAGGGCAGAGGTTGGCGGCAATTGATCTACTGCACTTGATCCCCTTGGGTTCAATTGGGAAATATGTCGAAGATCTTGCAGCAAAGTACATTACCAAGTACAAGGTGCGTGTTACTCGCACAAAAGATACTGGCTACAATAGGATATACTGCCTTCCTCGCGCTCTGACGACAAAGATCTCTTCAATTAAAAGATCCACAAGATGCATTTACGGCTCGGAAATCGTCAAGAGCTGATCTGGTCTGAGAGCTATTTGCAGACGAACCTACGAGGCTTGACGACAGATAAATCTCGTCTCTAATTCTATCTACCATTGATCCAGAGAACGTGATAATGATTGGCCCAAGACTGGACTAGAATAGCTTCGGCGTGGTCTAAAGTGAGAAGATTCTTCACCCAGAGAGAAAGCACAATCTACCCTTGGGCACAAATGTCCAAGGTAGTAGAAGCATCGCTTCGATTGCAGTCCATTCCAACTGGCCAAAGCCAAGCCAAACCAAGTATCTTGAGCTCTACAAGTTTCGACAGCGATGATTCCGGGGACGATTCTTCTTCAGGTAGTGAGTCAGAAGACTCAAGTGGCAGCGACGACAGCGAAGAGGAAGAAGAGCCAGGATTCGTGGCAAAAATCTCCAATGCATTTAAAGCAAAGCAGCAACGCCTACTCGACAAACGTCGTCACCCGGTCTTGGAATGGAAACAAGCTGCTCGTTGGGATGAAGAGAATGATCGTGGCCTCGCGCTTGCCGAAGAAAGTCGACGGCGCAAAGAAGAACGCGTAGCAGAAAAAGCCGCCGTCCGGGAACGAAGAGTAAAGCGGAAAGCCCAACGAAAAAACAACAAACTGAAAGAAAAAGAGTTCCGAGAGCTGTTGCAGAGTTACGATAATCGCCTTGTTCGAACTGAGAAGCGGACGGAGCTACTCACCAAGTTTTCCATCGAAAATCGAGCCAAGGAAAAGAAGAATACTGTGGATCAATTTCTAGCATGTCAGTTAGAGCAAGAAAGCCAAGCAGCACAAAAGGTGATTTGTTACGTGATTCTAGTGATGTAGGGCATCATGAAAAGGTCCTTTGACTGATAAAACCGCTCCTACTACTCATGCCAACAGATCAAACACTTACATAATGAAGACCAGCTTCGGCAACTAGAGGTATCTCGCCACCTGCAACATTCTATTGACACTGCTGATGAAATCGGACGTCGGTCTGGCATTCTGCCGTCCATGAATGCGCCAGCCCCAGCCCCGTTAGAGGAGCAAGATGAGACGTCAAGCCTACTGGTTCTGCGTGTGAACCCACCTGAAGGCGCGCCACCACGGTCAGCCTCAGCGACAGCATTACCATCGGTGCAAAAAACAAATGGCGAGGCACCTTCAACTTTGGGAAATCAGGGAACAGGGAAGCGGCCAACCGTCGTTCGAGTAGCATCAACAACGGTGGTTCCTAAGAGACTATTTTTCACCGTAAATCTCAAGCGATTCAAGCACATTGACGAAATTCGTGGGGAAGCGATTGGTGACCGTGGCGGGGTCGAGTTAGCCCGGTCTCTTTTGACTGGTGCATGCCCACGTGTGAAGCGTATTTATTTGGGCTGGAATCGTATCAAGTACCCTGGGATCGCTGCGCTGGCAGATTGCTTCATTCGAGGCGCATGCGGGCAATTGCAGATTCTGGACCTCCGCTGCAACACCATCGACGCGAAGAGCTTCCAAGAGATCTTGAGCGTACTTGAAAAAGGTGGTCTTCCTGAACTTTTGGATTTGATTCTGCAAGGGAATGTCATCGGCGACGATGGAGCAAAGGCTATGGCTCATGCGATGCTGAAAGGAACTCTGCTCGCGCTACGCCTCATTGACGTGAGGCAAAACAAGATCCGAAACGCTGGTGTGCAGGCAATTTGGAATGTATTCACGTCGCAATGCTTTAAGCGATGTTGTCCGAAGTTGCAACTTTTGGACATGCGCCGCAACGATGCCAGCGGATCGTTAACAAGATCCTTTTGCCCGTGCCCACCATACTTGGAGTTCTAGCACTATGCAAGTTACTCGTCCCTGGCTACATGAACGATGCCGAGGCATTCTTGATCTCCTGGGTCCTGTAGGAAAAGCGATATCAATCAGTATCCACTCCTCAAGCTCAGTATGCAAAAGTGTGGTGACCCACATGCTTCGAATGAACAAGTTGTGATTGATCGCTGACACAGACTCCGGTAAGCGCAACGTAGGCTGATCGATACCCAGGTTCTTCAACGCTGCGCAGAAAAAATAAGAAGACATGAGAAGAAGCTCACGATAATGAAGCCAAGATGCAGCCACCGTACCTTGATCATATTGCTCGGGCGTGATGTATCCTCGATCCGTAACATCAAATGCAGCAAACATGGCCTCCAAATCATGCTCTTCAAAGAAAGGAACCTACACACACCGCGGTAACAAGTAATTAGTTCCTTATACAGCAAGAGCACGCACTCAGCGACCATGGATCATTTACGTGAACTTGGGATTGCTTGGCGCGTTGGATCTCGGCGAGATGCTGTGCCAGGAACTGGCGCGGGTTCTCTGGTCGGTGGAACAGCAAGAGCGTGCCCATGCCTTCGAAGAGCTCCTTGATCCCGTGTGTTTGCGTGTACAGGTCAGCGCGCACCTTCGGATCTTTCATATCCAGACCCTTGGGCCGGATCGTGCTCTTCCGTTGCAGCATCATTGTAGACATTTTGATCTCAATTCTTCCTTGATGCTGAAGCTGAAGAAATGGTTGATAGTGGAGCTGAACAAAGTTCGCTGAATGCTGAACGAGCCCTCACTGATTGGTATTCTTGGAAAAGGCGCGCGGCTTCGTTCGTTTCATCAAGACACTGTTTTGTTTATTTATTAGTTGTATAACAACTAGTTGTATATGAAAGAAGGCTCCTCATTCTACTGAGGAAATGGACTCTTGTCGTGATAACACTGATCAAACATCTTGTCCACATCCGCGCGCGCCTGATTCGGGAACATTGACTACCACGTGAAGCAATTTGCGTTAGAAACACACACACACACACAGAAAAAACCCCGCAGATCAGTCAGCCCAACATACTTTGGTCGATCGCACGGCATGTTCTCGTACGCAGCGCGTATGCAGCCAATTGGAGCTTTTCCGAAAAAACTCGACATCGGGCAGCATCGACGCCAGGATGTGCGCCTTCTGGTAGCACTCGGACTCGCGCGCCGAGCGGATCTCACTGCGTTGTGCGACCACATGCAATTACACACACACAAAATGTATAAAGGGATGCAAGTAGTCAAAGCATGTACACACGCATATACACAATGCGCACCTGCATGCCAAGAGATCAGACTTGGTGATGTCCATTTTGCGCACTGTAAACTATGGCAACGCGCAACAAAGTTAGAAGACCACAAGTGCATCCAGCAGCATTTGCCACTAATAAAAGGACTGCAACACGCACGTCGTAAGCGTGGATGAGCTCGTGCACCATGGTTTCCTCGACTTCGCGCGCCGAGTGCAGTCGGTTCGCGCAAAACACGATCGTCGGCGGAGGCGCCGAGAAAAACGCGCGCGCTCGTCCTTCCGGTCCTGCCGCAAGGTGAACCAAACGCATGTGAGTGTTCATCCCACGTAATCATTGCAGCATACCACGCTTTGCTAACGCATAGGTGCGCAGGCACACTACACACCATCGTCTTTGCATTCGATGCAGACAAAGTCGATAGATTTCTTCTTCGCGCTCCCAACTGCATCCGTTTGCTTGGCTTCCTCGACCAAGTGCTGCACAGAGACACGAACGCGCGCGCCGCCATCAGCGCCCATTATCAGGTTATACACCGCAATGTAACGATGCACACCAGATGCGCACGCGCCGCACCTTGTTGATGATGTCGACGATGAGCTTGGGGCGGCGCTGCTTGAGCGCGGCGTGCACGGCGTCCTCGCACTCGTACACCTCCATCCTGCTCGCCGTCTGCTCAATGCTGCCAACAATAATGTCCTACCCCACGTTGCTGCAACCTTCGCGCAACCTCCTACCGTCACACATTTGCCCGCCCTTTTTGTATGCAAGTCTACCTAATCAAACTTGAAGATGCGCTTCGACAATCGCGGTAAATGAACAATGGCGCGGCGTGCTCTCTCGTGTATATAGGGACCTAACGACGTTCTGTGTATGAGGCGTGTGTAGTGGCGATTGTGACGGGTGCGGGCAACGGCCTTGGCCGCGCGTATGCGGCGTATCTGGGCGCGCGCGGCGCCAAGGTGCTCGTGAACGACACGGCGACGACGCTCTGCAAGCAGACCAACGCGACGAGCTACGCCGCCGACAAAGTGGTCGCGCAACTGGGCGGACACGAGCACGCGCTTGCGAACTACGACAGCGTCGTGAGCGGACGCAAGCTCGTGGACGCCGCGATGAACAAGTGTATGGAATGGGGCCAGCGCTGACAGGATAATGATTGGAGAGGCATGGGGTCTCTAAAGATGATGACGCTATTGTTGCGGCTTGTGTTGTGCTTGCGTGTGTAGGGGGCCGCGTGGATATTGTCGTGAATAACGCTGGTACGAGCTGTATAGGGAGAGATGTGAACATTGGGTTGAGTGGCACTGACGACGTTTCTGTGATTATAGGCATTGTGCGCGATACTTCCTTTGCAAGAATGAGTCGGGCGCAGTGGGACGCCGTGTACAAGGTTCACCTCGAAGGCACCATGAGGTAGTGCCATAATAGCGATGCATGATTTGCTTCTTTTTTAATAAAAATGCATACTATGCTAAATGCTGACATGCTGCTTTCCTTTTTACCACGTGGACAGCGTGACAAAGGCGTGCTGGGAGATCATGCGCGAGCAGAACTTTGGACGAATCGTCAACATCTCATCGGCGTCAGGGCTCTACGGGAACTTTGGCCAAGCCAACTACTCGGCTGCGAAGATGGGCATCGCGGGGCTCACGTTCACGCTGAGCAAGGAAGGCGCTAAGCGCAACGTGCTGTCGAATGTCGTGGCGCCGCTCGCGGCCTCACAGATGACCGATGGCATCGTCGAAGAAGAGCTCTTCAAGCTGCTCAAGCCCGAGCACGTGGCGCCGTTTGTCGCGTAAGGTTTCTCTCTCATTATGGCATGGTAGAGTGAGGTATGCGACTAATAGGGCACCTGCTTGCTTGTGTGGCTCCTAGGTACCTCTGCCATGAGAGCTGCACGCGTAATGGAAACGTGTACGAAGTGGGGGCCGGCTGGGTGGCCAAAGTGCACTGGGAGCGCTCGCGTGGCGTCGTGTTCCCTCCAAACGCCATGGAGCTCGACGACATTGCGACGCAAATGGACGAAATCGAGGTGCGTATGTATCTATTGCATCATTTGAATAGGTTTCATGTTAAAAATACTGTGCGCAAGTTCAACATACTCATTCATTCTTGTCGCCATTCTCACAGAACTTCAATGCGGAGCCCAAGAGCTACCCCAAGAGCCTCCAGGACTCGCTCGACCACATCCGCAGCCTCTTCAAGTTGGGCTGAAAGGACACCGTAGCGGTGATACGTGAAACCCGCGCTTGCTTTAGTAACTACGAATAGCCGACTGTGTTGCTCCTTCTAACAGCGAAATAGCCACGGACGCCGTTTTGCATGTAACAGATCGCTTTTGTCAGGCAACAGAACTTGAATACGTCAATGTGAAAAAATGGTGCTGATCTTATCACGGATTATGATAAAACTCTCATGAATATGATATAAAAAAAGAGATGTGAGCCACACGCAGCGCCGCTCTCCATACCTACAGGTCCTTCGACCTTGACATAGCAGATGCTCCTGTACTCGAGGCTCTTGTTAATAAAATAATGTCGTGTTTGAGTCGTTCGTTGTGTGTGTTTGTGTGCGTTTTGTGGTGCGATTTACATCAACTTGGAGCTCGCGACGTCGAACGGATTCTTGCTCTCCGTCGTCTTCTTCTTCGCGTCGCTGCCTCCAAGCAGGTACTCGAGCGAATACACGTCCTTCACGTCCTTCTCCGTCTTCGTCTTGCTCGCGGCACTGCTGGGCTTGAGCAGCGTGTTGCTCGACACCTCGAACGGGTTCTTGCCGTCGTTCAGGGCCGCGAGGTTGAACTTCTCTGCGAGTGACGCGTCGGCGCTGCGGCGCAATGCGGCGGCCTCCGAGGCCACCGAGGACGCGGCGCGGGCCGCCGTCGGATTCGAGAGCACGCGCTTCATCTTGAGAGCGATCGACTGGTCTTCTTGGGCGACTTGCACTCTACGCTGGAAATTTGGGAATGAGAAGAGTGCGGGCTTGCGAAGAAGAAGAAACGTGGAGAACATCCGATCAGAAAAGTATGGACCATCAAGATAATTGAAAGCAGCATCTTGGAACGATAGATGTCTTGTAACAGTACTTGAACATTGTGCTGGGTACTGGAATGGAGCAAAGCTACTGACATATGGTAACGTTCAAAAATCCTTTTCGGCAACATGCCGATGGCTTTTCTTCGTACTCTGACTTAGCCAACTAGCTGAGTTCGTTGCGACTGATAGCCTGTGGAATATGATATGCAATCGTCAATGAGGTTGAACATGGTATCGACCTGCTCATAAACTATAAAGAAACGACATTCTATATACCTCTATAAAAAGATACCTCCTTCAAAACGTTTCCAACTTTACAAATGGTCACGTTGCGCGTGTTCTCTCTTCATGTTAAAAAAACAACCGAATTCACCGTCGAGTGGATGTCACAAGGTAGTGAGTGCAATTTGCCAAGAAGAAATGGATGGCGTGCGAGCTTCTCGCAGACGAGTTTCACCTGAACCTTCACTTCTGTAAACGACTGCAATCCCATTCTTTCAGGAGCACAGTCAAGAGAGCAAAATGCAGCAGCTAAAGAGGAGGTGGCTACGCTACATACCTCAGACTCTGTTATAATAATCCAGCGTATCAAAAGGACTTAATATTAAATTGTTTAAAAACTTGCTTACCAGCCACTAAAAACCCATCAGCAAGTCTCAATGCTTCGTACATATTGAAACCTGATCAAGTCGTGCGCGAATGTCACTTGGAGCGGAGCGTTGGTGCTCGGAGAACCACCCGCAGGCGTCCATCGTTTGATTGCTTGGCTCTGGGCGTGTTGCTGTTCGTCTACCATTGGCTCGCACGCGCCCAATGGTTGTCTGTTGCGCAAACAGCACACTTGCATGGTACCACCCCTTCCAAACGACAGGAATGAAGACTTAAAGTCAAGCCGCTGTTGAAGGAGCAGATACTTACCCTATATAAAGAGGCTTCTGTCACTTGAAGACTCTATGAATTTCAAATGGGTACATAATACCCGTTTAACAGAGGTCCAAGATGTGTAATCAGGTGCGAACTTTACCGAGAGCATGCCTTCCCTACAAGTAGTATTACTACATTTTCCTTTTTAGTGCGCTGTCGGCCAGAATACCAAATATACAAGGCACTTTCATTCGTCAATGCGCTTATGCTCGACGCGGTCACTTCATGGTCTTTTGCAGGTGCTCATACAAGCCACATGTATAACGAGCCGCCAGTTTCTGTGCATCCACACGTTTAGAGCAACGTACATGTTCACGAGAGCGCTGTAAACTCAGTGTTGCGTGGGTCCATCCGATGGATGATACTCGCAGCACACAGCGCCTACTGTTGCGCTACTATGCGCAGGTACTTGACTGAGTACTAGGAGTAGCAAGCAGTCGGCTTGCATGGGATGCAAACGATACGTTTTGCCACAGGACCCACATTCACCAACACGCGACGTGTGCCAACTTTGAACGACTGATGAAAGCCATTCGAGGAACGCACTCGTCACGTGGTTCTCCGCATGAATGCGTGCTCCATATTCCTGCGATGGCATTGCCATTTGGAAGCCAACTGCTGACCATATTCATACTTCAGCCCATGGCATTCAAAGTCGGCCATGCACTGAAGAAGCACTGAAGCAGTTGTAGCTACAACTGTCGACTTAATGCGCTGCCGTCTACTTTAGAAACTGAACCGGTCCGCCACGCAACATGAACCGGTTCAGGTGCTGGTTGTTTTTTGTTGTTTTTGGGTGATACCGCGACCATCACTCTGCATAGCTCCTGACACACTCAACACACAACATGTGAGGTGGCCATCATCACAAACACGTCGGACTTGCAGCAGTATACTGAAAGCAAGTCAAGAGGATCGCTCCATTGGCTCCCCACTATCTCCCAGGCTTCCTCCCTCTGCGTCCACCGACTGACTAAACGCGCTCTCATTTTCCGTTCTTCTCGACAGAGCAGCGACCGTCAAGTCCCCCTCATTTACTCGCGCAGGAACCGAGAAACTTTGAGCCACGATGGTGGAGGCTTCGCTGCGTGAGTCGACGCCGTTGCTGTATGGCACTGGCAGTGCGCAGGCTCAAGAAAGCACTGCTACGCGGTCGGCTGCCTCGCGCTCACAAGCGCGTCGCTGGAAGATCGCTGTCTCGAGTGCTGCGCTGCTGTGTGCGGGTGCACTGGTGAGCACCAAGTGGAACGCGCCGTCTCTAATGTCGCTGGATCACGTCATAAGCAGCTCGCAAGTGAGCTTAAGCAAAGAAACCACGAAGGCAAGTGCCGAAGTGGAAGAAGCCGATCCGGTGACGGCTGATTTCTTCAAGACGCTGGCGTCGTTCAAGAACCCGAACGCTGACCCATGCGTCGACTTCTACGAATACGCTTGTGGTGGTTGGCTCGCACAGAACCAAATTCCCGCGGACCGTCCTGCAATCGATTCAGCTTTCTACGCTGTGGGTGAAGAGAACAAGAAGATTATCGCCAAGATCATCGACTCGAAGCCGCCTGTCATCTCAGAGTTCTACACGTCGTGCTTGAACAGCGAGGAGGTCAACAACGAAGCGGTCGCGTACGTCGCCAACATCATCGATTCGATCCACCAAGTGACACCACCGCAGGCTGCTCTCGTATGCTGGTGAGCTGGATCAGTCGTACGCATCAGCTCGTTCTTCTCGGTCGGCGTAG
>GL376605.1:960249-975242 GCA_000143045.1 Globisporangium ultimum DAOM BR144 | reverse complement strand
GTGTAGTCTCCGCGCATGGTGATGGGGTGACCGAAGTGCTGTCGATGGCGAGTCCCATGGTGTGAGCGCGCGTGGCTTGGGGTCAATCATGCCGCCATGAGCCTGTACGCCAGGGGTCGCGACGAAGGCGATGGCGGATGCAGCAGTAGTGAGGACGGCGGCGATCTTCATGATGGTTGATTGGGATGCTTGGAAGGTGTTGCTGGTGAGTTGGCAAATTGAAAAGTGAGAGATGGTAGGCAGCGAGTTCGCCGGGAAATTGAGGTAGTAGTTCGGAACGCTATCGTCTACAGTGCAGCATGAAGTAGCTATGAAGGTGTCAGAATCAACATGAATACGCGAACAGCGGTCTTTCAGAGCTGTCTTATGTGTGCTTCAGAAACATCTGATCACAGCAAGTGTGTGGGTCCCAAGTTGCACGAACCCCATCCGACGCGACTGAAGCCAGGTGTCGATCTCAGCGTGTCGGAGCAGACAAGCGGAGTGTATCCGCGTACTGCTGAGCTTTCGTCTGTAGCTGCTCATTTCGCGCTGACTGTTCTGACTTAAAGCTGAAACGTAGAAAGTGCGTCAAAGGTTGCGCCAGCAGACTTTCAGTGACCGACGACACCTCTTCTGGTTCCGATACGTATGTTAAACATGCAAGTTACAAAGGTATTGTATATATAAAGTAGTTCATTTACCCGCTATAAGAAGTTAAGAAGGCTTTTGATTATTATCTCCGACTCTCTTTGAGACCATCACTCTGCGCCAGATGGATCTTGAAGAGCTCCAGAGCCACATGTTCCTGATTACTCAGGTGCGACTTTCCTTCAGCGTACCCCCCCCAGTCCTCCTCAGCACCTCTACTAAAGCGTCAACTGAGCACACACACTGACATGCGGTCTCACGTACGTGGACAAGTACTCTTAATTGCAACCGTGTGTCGTGCTCTTGCCATGGACGCTGGGTAGCCGGAGAAGACAAGTCAACGCAGCTACGAGAGGAGCATGAGCACCAAGCGACGAACGGGATCGTTTGGAGCCGCACGCTTGGGAGCATCAGATCAAGGAACAAGTGAACGGCTGCCTTAAGCGAACTCAATTCAACCGGGAAGTTGAAGCTGCCGCTGAGGTTCGTCATTGAGGAGGACGGATCGCCACATAGACTAGTAGTTATCAAGTCTGCTCTTGAAAGCGAGAATTCAGCAGAGAACCAATTCTGCACGCTTGGCAACTGATACGCTGTGGATATAAGGGCCTGGGACGTAACAACATCAAAGAAGCTACTTCCTTACGAGAGCTCGTAATGGACAACCCCACAAAGAGAACACAGAGAGATCGTGCCTGTAAGGTACATAGGCCCGAGTCCCTTTAAAGTATACGCATGTTGTCTATTGTCCAAGTTTCCCAGCCTTAGTAGACTTAAGAATAAAATATAGCGCTGAGATGAAACGACGTGCATTTCCAACACTTTCGACCTCGGCGGCACTAGCCGAACGATGGTGTCGTCTATTTTCAGCCACTGTGTCGTGATAACTTTACTTTTGTGCCTGCCGAATGTACGAGGTGGCGCTTATCATCTCACTCGCTGCGCTGGGGTGACCAAACTCTTGCTGCCGTGTGCTTGGAAGCCGTCGCGACGTGGACGCTGCCGCAATGGAGGAGCCAAGTGCCAAGGATAAAGAGACTGTGAAGGTCGTGGTGCGATGCCGCCCGCTGTTTGGCAAAGAGATCGTCGAGGGCCGGAAACCGATCGTGACAATCGACCCGCAGGCATCGATCATCTCGATCAAGTGCCCGGAGAACGACCAGGTCAAGTCTTTCACGTTCGACTCGGTCTACGATGAGACGACGTCGCAGCGGCAGTTCTACGATGAATCTGGGTACCCGCTCGTCGAGAGTATCTTTGACGGCTACAACGGCACCATTTTTGCGTACGGACAGACCGGATGCGGCAAGACACACACGATGCAAGGCAAAGACAACCCGCCAGAGCTGCGCGGTGTCATCCCGCACTCGTTCGACCACATCTTCGAGAGCATCAGCGCCGACCCATCGCGTGAATACATGGTGCGCGCTTCGTATTTGGAAATCTACAATGAGGACATCCGAGACTTGCTCAGCGACGATTCGAAGAAGAAACTTGATCTCAAGGAGAGCGCCGATGGCTCCGTGTACGTCAAGGACCTCACCGAAGTGGTCGTGAGCGACGTCGATTCCATCAACAGGTAAGCTTTCTGCTTGTTAGACTGTTGGAAGCATTGTGGTTTGACTCACTGATAAAGCGTGCAACCCTTTTTATCAGAGTGATGAATCGAGGGTTCAAGAATCGCACTGTCGGCGCAACCTTAATGGTAAGGAGTCCATACTACTAGCATACATGTACCTGATGCGTATGCGGTCTAGTTGACGGAGCTTGCTTTTTAACAACGGGTAGAACGAGGGCTCATCGCGGTCGCACTCGATCTTCACGGTCGTGGTCGAGACGAGTCAAAAGATCGACGGCGAAGAGCATTTCAAAGCAGGAAAAGTACGTGTCGTGATTTCTGGAAACAGCCGTAGCTTCTCTGCGACCAAACAGGACGCCTCAAAGCTAATCATGTGTGGCTTCGGGAACTTTTCTGCAGCTCAATCTCGTGGATTTAGCTGGCAGCGAACGCCAAAGCAAAACTGGAGCAACAGGCAATCGCCTCAAAGTTCGTGTTTGCAGCATTCTCAATGCATGGTTGCTTGCTCACTCACGCTAAGCTAAACTCTTCGAAATGCTTATCTTTGCTCTAGGAAGGGTGCAAGATCAACTTGAGCCTGTCAGCGCTGGGGAACGTCATCTCGGCGCTTGTCGACGGCAAGGGCAAGCACATTCCCTATCGAGACTCCAAACTGACGCGGTTGCTGCAAGACTCTCTGGGCGGCAACACCAAGACGTTGATGGTCGCGGCTGTGAGCCCCGCGGATTACAACTACGACGAGACTCTGTCAACGCTGCGGTATGCAAACCGCGCCAAGAACATCAAGAACAAGCCAATCGTGAACGAAGATCCAAAGGATGCTAAGCTGCGAGAGTACAAAGAGGAGATCGAGCGGCTCAAGAAGATGCTCGAGTCGCAATCAAGGGGCAATGCGTTGGGTAGTGCTAGCGGCATGTCGACTCCACGACCGGTGACAGCGACAATAAGCTCACCACCAGGGTCCGCAAACGAACAGCCTGCGTCCCGCAGCGCGGATCTCATGGACCAGGCACTCGCAAAGGAGCGCGAAGAGATCGTAAAGTACCAGAAAGAAGCCGCGGAGATGCTAGAACGCGCTAAGATCATGATGGAAGAGGCCAATGCGCTTCAGGCAGAGCAGCAACGAGCTGCAACTCGGGAACCAAGTTCACGAGCCTCTGAGCCGAGTGGGTCGCTTTTGTCAGGGCGACAAATCCAAGAAGCTGATGCACCAAGCGAGGCAAACAATGCCGCCACAGATTCGATACCAACAACGACAGTAAACTCGGATATTACGCCTTCGATAAAGCCAATTGCGGCAGCACTCGCTCCAGTTGAACCCTCGAGTTCGCTTCCTGTGTCAGGAGGAAGCGTTATGGCGAGTCTCCCGCCGCTGATCACTCCACGAGCAAAGCAAAAGTCCCGTCCTGACGTCCTCGCTGAGCTCGCATTTGAGAAACAAGATTCACTCTCGTTTTCCGCTGATAATAGCGCGCCTGCTAGCGCCGCTGCGACCAATGCGCTTTCTATTGATGCAACTACAGCCTCGCCTCCAGTGGAGCCTCCGCGCCGTTCCACGGCAGACGACGAAAAGATCGCAAAGGCGCTGAGTGAGGCCGCCAAAGTGGATGCGCAGGCGAAAACGATGATGATCAAGGCCGAGCAGATGATGAAAGAAGCGCAGCAGCGCGCAAAGGAGGTCCAGAAAGTGAAAATCATCAAGGAGGTTGTCGTGAAGGAAGTGATCCCAGACCATCACGTGAAGGAGCAGGAGGAGCTCAAAGAGATGAATCAGAGCATCCTTAGTCAGCGCGATCGTATGGGCAAGGAGCTCGAGAAGACCCAGCAAGCTATGGAGGCGTACATCAAGGAGAAGCAGGAGCTGCACAATAAACTACAGAAGATCGAGAGTCAGATCCTCGGTGGCACGTCAAATCGCCGACTTGTTGATGGCACTGACAGTGCCACGACCACTGTGGACTCGGAAGTGGCGCTTTTGAAGCAGCAAGTCGAGTATCGCCGCGCGCAGATTAAACTGAAGGAAAAGGCCAAGAAACAGGCTCAGCACGACGCCGCGCGGAGAGCACTCACGGTCGAGAAGCAGCAGATCGAAGAAGAGCTCCGCAATGCGCAGGAAACGGCGCAAGTTAACCTCGCCGCGGCCAAGAAGAAAGAGAGCAAGTACCGCGCCAAACTCGAGGCCGCACGACAGGAGATCGTCGACCTGAACAACGAGTTTGAGCGCGAGCGCGAGAATCTGCTCGACACGATCCGCGAGCAGACCAAAGAGACCAAGCTCCTGGAGCAACTCGTCGAGATCTTTTTACCGCAGAATGAGCTCGTGAAGGTCTGGGAGCGCGCCGTGTGGATAGAAGAGCGCGAGGAATGGAACCTGCCGAGGCTCAAGCCCCGCAGCGATTTCCAGAAGATCAAGTTGCCGACGCTGAATGTTGCGGCTGCTACAAGTAGTGCTGGGGGAAATGTCGAGTCTGGAGGTGCCGAAGTGGTCTCGGATGAGGAGTCGGGAGCGCTGACTGTTGTCAATGGTGGTGGTTCCTCGACGGTGCGCTCGTCGTGTTCATCATCGAGCTCCAAGCGACGGAAGCAGTCGATCAAAGACGCGCAGTACCTCACGACGATGTCATCAACGTTCCCAAAGCCAAGTAGCAGCAACGACGCGGGTCTGTTCACAGGTCGTGCAGACGATGGCCACCATCATAGTGGGTCGTCTTTCTTGCCCTCGACCGCTTCGTCCAGCATGAGTGGGCAGCAGCCACCGCTCCACTCGAGTCGGCTGCTCTCACCGGAGAACGGGAGATTACCGAGCGCAGTGCGCACGAGCCGCTATGAGTCTGTAAAAGAAGAGCTCCCGTCGCATGACGGCAGCAGCAGTTCACACAAGTCCAGCAGCAAGAAGTCGAGTAGTAGCAGCAGCAGTCGACATGAGCGAAAACGATCAAAGGAGCATCATCGAGACAAAGACCGCAACGGCGCCTCTGTTTCGACCCCGCCCCTGTTTTCGACCAACAACGATGGACGCTCTCCGCCCAATGGATACTATTCGGCTGTTGCAATAGCTGATGACAACAAGTTCGTCCAACCTTCAGAGGACGATCTGGTCGCGCCGTTGCCGAGCGAGTACCAGCCGCCTCGCGATCGCCTGCAGTCGCGCAAGGGCTCTCGTCAAGGATCTCGTGCTGATGCGATCGCTACGACCTCAAGCACGAGCTCGAGCAGTCTCCACGAGTTTGGCGACTACGCACCACCTACCGACAAGTACGCGAGCTCGAGTCGCACGCGCAGCGGCTACCACAGCCGGCATGACCACCATAGCAGCAGTAGATGCCATCTCGAGTCGAGCGAACAGCAGGAGGACCATGGTCGCACGGGTAGCGGTCGAGGATTCAGCGACAAGGATGACGTGGGCGGCCAGCCCAACAGCGATGGCGGTAGCCCCGACGCCTCAATGATCAAGAAGAAGTCGAGCAAACACAGGAAAAAGAAAGAGCGACGCAGCCGCTTCGACGACAGCGGCGGCGACGACGGCGCGTTGGGAGACCCCCACGACAGCTATTCGCTCACCCGCGGAGGCGCGATGCCGTCCCCCGAAGAAGACTACGACGCCAATTTTTGACACAAGACTAACACACTAATAAATCATACCCTTAGACCATTTCATGCTTCGCAATCTTTTTCCTTCCATAATGCGCATTATGAACATTGTCGAAGTTCCTTTCAAATATGTATATACTCGCAATGTTACATAGCTGATTACCCGCGTTTCGGCTTTCGAGTAGCCTTGGCGTCTCCGCTACTGCCTGACGCCGCCTGCTGCTGTCGCATCTTCTTCTGCGCCTGGAAGAACGCGAGCGAGTCGGGATCCTGCGCGCGGATGCGGTCGACCTCCATCTGGTCGAATTTCTCGCCGTCGTCTAATTTGTCGTCCTTACTACCTCCAGCAAAGCTTCGGGTGCCGCGAGCGAAATACCCACCGCTGTCGTCGTCGTCCTTGGCCTTGGACCTTAAGCTGCTGCTTTGCTCTTCTTCCTCGTACCATTCCTCGAACTCCCGCACCATGCGCATGCGCAGCAGCTCGACGCTGCGAGTCATGAACGCGAGCTCCGACTTGGCGTCCTTCAGATCGTCAAAGAGCGACCGGTACTCGCGTTTCGCCTCGCGCTCGGCTGTCATCAGGATGAACTCTTCTTCGTCCACGACGACCTGGTCGTCGCAATACGCATTCCGGTCTTTCGAGATGCTTCCACCGGCGGCGGCTGCCGATTTCTTGGCTGAAGTTGGGGATGTGTTGCCTCCGCGATGACTGCGCTTTTCTTCGAGTTGCCCCTTGACTTTGTCAATCTGGAGCTTCACGGTGTTCAGCCGAGTCGAGATCTGCTTCACCTTTTGCTTGACGTCAAAAAGCTTGTCCTTCTCCTCGTGCATGTTCTTTTGGAGTTTCTTGCCGGGACCGCTCTTGTAAAACTGGAATGCCTCATTCTTCACACGCGCTGCATGGGAATCGCGAGTGTCGTCGCCATCGCTGTCAGTCAGCAGTAACCTAGTTGAACCACCATTGCCGTCGCCGGCCGGGCCTCCACCGCGTTCGTCCAAGCTGAAGCCTACGGC
The DNA here is from genome assembly GCA_000143045.1 of Globisporangium ultimum DAOM BR144. NCBI lineage: Eukaryota > Oomycota > Peronosporomycetes > Pythiales > Pythiaceae > Globisporangium > Globisporangium ultimum. The sequence goes on along the minus strand of GL376605.1, from coordinate 968,428 downwards.
AGACCGCGTAGGCGACGGCGATCGATGCCTCGATCGTTGGTCGCCACTGCCATCAGGCTGTCCATTGCCCTGTTTCGCGTCCTTTGCCTTCTTGACCGTGTCCATCGTGGATGGACGCGCAGCGCTAGGCACGATACCGAGGCCAAACCCGATAGTGCCTGGTTCATCGTCATCGCCTACAAACTCGTCGTGGCTGCTTCCATGGCCCTCGTTGTTGCTGCCACCGTGGTGGATATCCGACCGTGAACCGTTGGAAGTTTGCGAGCGTGAAGCACTGGGATCCGCGGAACCAGAACGGATCGACCCATTGGATGCGTGGGTGCCACCACCACCACCCATTTCAGCCTCGCTCTCTGCGTTTTTCAAGAGCAGCTTGAACTGTCGAAATAGCTCTCGGATCTCGTGCATGCTCGTCAGTTTGAGCACTTCGTCTTCTTTCTCGACCGTCGGCGCGTCGACGAACTGGCGGATCATCTTGAGCAGCTGGTGCTTTTGCTCGGGCGTGTGTTCGTCGTAGACGATACCCGCGCGCTCGACGAGCGCGTCGTGCATCACGAGCTCATGCTTGAGCTCCTTGATCTGCTTCTCGTACTTGCGCAGCAGGATCGCCGGGTCTGTTTCGACGATCGTCGCGACCTCGTTTTGCACACGCATCATGCGCTGTGCGAGCTTCAGCGTCGAGATCGTCTCCTCGAGATGCTTGCTCTCTCCCTAAAGCCAAGAGTGAAAGAGAATCACAAGTGAGCTCCCAACATACACAGAGAGGTAGCAAGGCAGCTTTGAATACGTACCCAGATGCAGGCAAACATGAGTGTGTTGGAGTTCCCGCCGAGCGAGTCCTTGAGCACGTTCGTGAGTTTCGTTTGCCGGTACGGGATGTGGCGCGGATCCTTTGAGCTCAATGCAACGATGCACTGCTCCAGGAAACTGAGACTCTGGTTGATGTACATGGATTCCTTCTTGATGATCGACGTTGAGCTGCTGTCGCCGTCCATGTGCGTCTTCTTCAGGCGCTCGCTGCCGGCCAGGTCCACCAAGTGCAGCTTGCTGTGCACAACGCGCTCGTTACCGCCGGCGCGCGACTTTTGTGCGATGTGGAACGTGAAAATACAGTGCGAGCGGTTCGAGCGCTTGTTGAGCTGGTGCTCGGCAACCGTGCGCTGCAACTCGCCGTGGAATAGTTGGTCGAGCGCTTCTTGCTCACTTTGCACCTCGACCTGCGCAAGCCCGCGCACGTAGGTCCCCTTGGTGTCCTCGACAACGACAAAGTCGCCCTTGTGCGGTCCAGCCGCGGATTCATCCAAGTTGTGGCTCGGATTGTGCTCGAGCAAGTCGTAGATGCGGTCGTTGTAGATCTCCATGTACGACACCTTGATCGAGTACGCGATCTCGATGCGGTTCTCGGCTTCCTCGTACAGTTGGGCGATCGCGCGCGGCGCGATGCCGCGGTGCTGGTAGTTGCGTGTGTCACCGATCATTGTGAACGACTTGCCGGCCCCCGTCTGGCCGTACGCCAGGATCGTGCCGTTGACACCATTCACGACGGCGCCATGCACAATGTCGCGCGCGATGGCTTCGTACACTTTGTCCTGTCCGGCGTTGTGCAGCACCTGGTGGAACTTGAACTTCCAGCAGTCCTTGCGGTTAGACGGTGCCGCGGCCGCGACGCTCGCGATGGACGACGCGTTCGATGGCGCCACCGCAGTCGAAAGTGAGTTGGAGGACTCGGACTTGGAGGGCGACCCAAGGTTGCTCGCGTGCACCGTGACGGTGTTCTCGTCCTGGTCGATCAGGATCTGGTTGGTCGCGAACTGCGCCGTCGGACGCGTCCGGATGATCACCTTGACGCCATTCTTGCCCATGCTGCTGGCACGACGGTGACGAGCAGCGACCTCCGTTTCCGCCACAATTGGAATCACTGCCAGCTGGCCCAGCAAGACGCACGTAGTTGCTTTTTCGCCTCACGCTATTCCCACAGAAGTGGCGCTGAAGTTATTCTTGAAACGACAGACGCCGCCAGTCGTTTCATGCGCGTCCAACGTGGCATCACGTTTGACAGGGCGGCAACGAGTTGAAGGCGATACGCAATAAGTATTGCGGCTCAAGCGCATAATCCGCAATCACAGACAGAGGCGCATGCTGCTTTCACTTGGCGGCGACCATCAGAACGCAAGCTCGACCTGTAAGTGCGCTTTTGGTACCCAAACTTGCCCACGGGATCAGATGCAGTGCCACTCTTCCCAAAGGTAGAATCTGCCTTATTACAAGATCCGCATACAGTAGTCAAATACAACTTGTAGGCAAAATGTGTTTTATAGTAGCCGTATCGGCACTCGGCCAGTTTTCTACAGTACACAAGGGGCTAGCGAAAGCTGAAATGGAAGCGTCGATTTCTGTCACAAGCGCCCGCGTACAGCAGGACTGACGCCCGCGCGTCTTCTAAGAACACGCAAAGCCCTCGTTTTCCAAGTTGCCTGTAGCTTAGCACCATCACCACCAGAGTCTGTCGCACACGCGTTCCCTCGCTCTCTGTCTATCTCTGGCCAGTCATCTCCACATGAGAGAAGCTCCATGGCTGCATTTGTTCATATAGCGATGCGTCTGGCGCTATGGTCCTGGCTCACGATGGTCTTCTGCTCTCACCAGAACGCAGTGAGGGCGATGATTGTGCGCACGGCGTTCTGGAACATCCCCGAGGCGCGCAATGCGGGGACAGTCGAGCACAAGGTCGCGCTTTTGACGGCCACGCAGTTTGATGCTGAGTCGTCTCCGCAATGGTGCATGGGGCTGCTCGTGGCGCCTGATGCGCTGCTCACGTTTGCGCACTGCGTCGCGAGTCAAAACATCTCCTGGGCGTATTTCGGCGGCACGATTGTGGAGAATATGCGAGCGAGAGGCGAAGAGGATGCAGCCAACGCTGGCTCGGACCCTGTCCAAACCACAATTCTCAGCAGCAACAGTAGTGATAATAACTCCAGTGGCAGCAATGCGACGGCATACCTCAACGTCTCTTCAATGGCGAGACCCACTAATAGGTTCCTGCGATCCCAAGAAACAAACCCCGACGGCGTGAACGTTGGTGACGTTGAGGAATGGGTTTCAACCTTCGAAATCATCTTCCACCCCGACTACGACAGCAGCAGCTCCAGCAAATCCCCGGCAGCGGATCTGGCGATCGTGCGGCTGAAAACATCTCGAGACGTCGAGCCATTCCAGCTTCTTCCAGATGAACACGCCATGGCGAACCAATCGATCGTGACCACCAACAAGCTCCAAGGATACAAAGTCACCAGTGACTTTTTGCAGAATGCAGACGCTTCCAAGGCGCAGCCCATTGGATCATTCCGCAGAGTAGACTGGCATCTGTGTCTGATGCACCAGCCGCGCATGAGTGACATTTTTATGTCGACGCTGCGGCCACCCGACCAGATGTGCGTCACAGCGCAAACCGTGGAGAAGCGCGTACCGCTGGACACGAGCAACAGTTTCGTCATGATTGGCGACCAGCTCGCGGGTGTGAGCGTCTGCCACAGTCCAGACTGCGTCAATCGCGTGCTGCATCCGTACGTTCTCGTGGCAAGTATCCGCGACTTCATCGAGAGCGCGACTCGAAAGCAAGACGTGTGGACAGACTTTAGCTTGTTCACGATAGGCGGCAGCGATGCGGTGGTGCAAGGCTACCTCGCGGGACTCCGAAAATCGACCAAGCAAGACACCAACTATTGCCTCGGTGCCCTGGTCGCGCCTGATTTTGTGCTCACGGCGGCGCATTGCGTCTACACGAGCAATGGGGGTGGCAACGTTGCGCCAGCGTACGCCTCTGTCGGGTCCCGCTATGCGTCCTCGGACGCCGACGGCGAGCAGATCAAGGTCAAACGTGTGCTCGTACACCCAAAGTACGATCCCAAGACGTTTCAGTACGACTTTGCGCTCGTCGAGCTCAAGTATATCAGCATCCAGACGCCCATTATGCTCGATAACGAAGCTAATGACGATCTATACAAGACGCAGAGACTCACGCTATATGGATATGCTTCGTCGTCTAGTGCTTTGATAAAGCCGCCTGCGATCCAATCGCTCTCGCTGCCGCTTGTGGACAGCGCGCAGTGCAAGAAACTTGTTGGCAGCACGAATATTGATGCCACCACCATGGTCTGTGCCGGTGGAGAAGCCCAGAAGGATGGCTGCCAGGGCGACTCAGGCGCGCCACTTGTTCAGGAATTCAATGGTCCCGATCAATACCTCGTGGCACTGTCGAGTTTCGGCTGGGGCTGCGGTATTGCTGGTGTGCCGGCCGTCTACGCCAAAGTATCGGCAGCCATGGAGTTCATCGAGGCGCATGTGCGGAAGCATACGTGGCGGTATGCACTTGAGACTGCAGTGCAGCCTTCCAGTAGTAGCGCAGCCATGCCTTCGATTACGACAATATCAGGTAGCAGTGAAACAACTTCGCATTTTCCTTCTTCAGAAGACTGGCCGAGTGGCAGCGGTGCCAGTGTCAGCAGAGCAACGATTAGTTCAGATGCGACTGTGGAAGCAACGATCGACAGCATTGTAACGCGAGACCACTGGACGCGCACCAACCATATCTCGCTAGATGGACTGCACTTGCTCGTCATTCCAGCGACGACGTCGCAGTTTACACGTGATACCGTTGCGACGACGCTGCTAGTGGACACCAACTTGGACCCGAGCGTGGGTATTAATGACGGCAACGACAATAGCGAGCAAGAACGCAGCTACGCGTGCTTTGGCCAAATCGCCATGTACTCGAGCGCCGACCTCAGCGGAATCGCGCAAAGCGTGTCGACTTTTGGCATGAAGGTGCTGCGAACGCGGAAAACGCGCTTCACACGTACACCTGGTGTCACGCGCTTGCCAGTCGAGTAAATGTGTCAAAGTATTTCGTCGTCACCAACAATTGAATGTTAATTATTGTGCATTTGTAATAAACTCGTTTCTAGTGTTTGGCTTTGAAGCACAGCAGCTAGTGTTATATGATCTCTCTCGGGCATCCGTCCTTGCGTGTAGCTATGATAAAGCGTCCATTTGAAAACAGTGACATCCACAAACGACCCCCCCCTCCCCCCTCCATGAGTCCATGTCTCGCAACTTAAGTTGCAACGTGTTTTCATACACCAGGCAACATATCGTCTAGCGTACTGCAAAGTGAATGCTCATGATCAGTTCTTCCTCTGTCGCGTCCGCTGATGAGCCTCAGTGACAGCTTCAGCATTCCACCACTGTTCCTTTGAGGCAGCCGTTTGCTTATTTCCTTGATCTGAAGCTCCCAGGTTTGTGGCTCCGAATGGCCGTGTTCGTCACGTGGAGTGCATGTTCATCTTTCGGAGGCAGCTAAGACATCAACTCGCTTACTCAGCGGCCTTTCTCGTGCCAAGTGGGCTGAGGACGCACGAATCACGGCTGTACCTGAGAGCACCTGCAGAGTCGTCTCCACGAGAGACCGCATGGCTGCGCGCGTGTGCTCAGTTGACGCCTCCGTAGAGGGCCGGCTAGAGAATTTGTTAATAGGAAAGGCTGCGGAACGTGTGGTTCTTGAGCTGCTCACTTCGTCAAAAGATCCCATCTGGCACAGAGTGATGGTTGTAAATAGAGTCGGAAACGTACTCTAAATAACCTCTGTACTTCTTTATAATAGGCAAAAGGCATTATTAGATACAATATCTAACGTTAATTAATATCTCTTTGTTTGAAGTAACGGGTACAATAGAATAGAGGTTCTCACTGGTCACCGAAAGCGGTTGGGGTACTTTTTACGCTCAACGTCTGCCACGTCGGACTGCGCGAAAGAGCAGCTATGCTACGAAAAGCTCAGCGGCATACACTCTGTCGCATCCGCTTGATGCTGAGACCGACACCTGACTTTAGTCGCAACTTGGGACCCACACACTTGCTGTGATCAGATGTTTCTGAAGCACACATAAGACAGCTCTGAAAGACCGCTGTTCGCGTATTCATGTTGATTCTGACACCTTCATAGCTACTTCATGCTGCACTGTAGACGATAGCGTTCCGAACTACTACCTCAATTTCCCGGCGAACTCGCTGCCTACCATCTCTCACTTTTCAATTTGCCAACTCACCAGCAACACCTTCCAAGCATCCCAATCAACCATCATGAAGATCGCCGCCGTCCTCACTACTGCTGCATCCGCCATCGCCTTCGTCGCGACCCCTGGCGTACAGGCTCATGGCGGCATGATTGACCCCAAGCCACGCGCGCTCACCACCATGGGACTCGCCATCGACAGCACCTTCGGTCACCCCATCACCATGCGCGGAGACTACACCAACGGCAAAGGCGGCGACTGCCTCGGCTTCACGGCCGACACGAACCTGAAGGCGCTGCCGTTCGGCGAGACCACGATCAAGATGCGCGCCAATGACGGCGCCAACCACGTCGGACCGTGCACCGCGTACCTCGTGGACCCGCAAGACAAGAGTAACAAGCTCCAGGTCGGTCAGATGGATGACTGCATGCGCTCGCTGCACCCAGGTCCTGGCAGCAAGGGCGACCAGCCAATCCCAGCCGAGATGAAGGTCAACGTGCCATCGGACGCGTCGCTGCCGTGCCGCAACGGCCACTGTGTGCTCGAGTTTGCATGGGAAGCTCGCCACACCACTCCGTACGAACACTACAACAACTGCGCGGACGTCAAGGTCGGATCTGGTGGCAGCTCGAGTAACAACTCGGCACCAGCACCACCAACGACGAATGCACCTTCGACCACCAAGAAGCCATCGTCGACGAAGACTCCATCGGTGACGAAGACCCCAACGCCAACAAAGCCAGCCACCAAGACGCCAACGCAGACGACCGCTAAACCAAGCACGTCGACGGGAAACGGCGGCAAGTACAAGTACATCCACGACACGGCGGACGAGCCTGCGCTGACGCAGTGGTGCAACTGGAACTGCCCTCAGTTCTGCCCCGAGGACATGTGCGCACTTGCCTAGATCTCTGTAAGCAAGTACGTTTAGGGAAGCAGTTCCTCTCTGTGTGGGTCTCACACTCTTTTTGTGTCTGCTTGGTGGTTTCTCCATGCCGATGAAATAGTGTAAATTGTCAACTTTGGACGTGTTTCACAATTGGTGATTTATTACAGATTAAGGTACATTTTTATCATCACTTGTGCTTAGGAATGCGTGTAGTGAGTGATTGTGGCTTTGATTCGTCCGCAGCTTGACGCACATCACCGCGGAGAGCTCCGTTGCTTAACGCTCTCTTCTCATTGCGCTCCTCCTCCTCCCTCCTGTACACTCGATAGCAGCAGCACGCCACTGCTGTTCAAGGAAATACAGAACCGCCAGCTGTGCCTCATCTGCTGCCCCCCGCTCACTTCCCGCGACATCATTTCTGGTTCTGAGCTAGCCTCCAGCCTGCTCGGCATTCGTCAATTGGAACGCAAAGACACAAGTCGGGGATCCCAGAAAAACGAATAACCATGCGTGAGTCGACGCCGTTGCTGTATGGCACTGGCAGTGCGCAGGTTCAAGAAAGCACTGCTACGCGGTCGGCTGCCTCGCGCTCACAAGCGCGTCGCTAGAAGATCGCTGTCTCGAGTGCTGCGCTGCTGTGTGCGGGTGCACTGGTGAGCACCAAGTGGAACGCGCCGTCTCTAATGTCGCTGGATCACGTCATAAGCAGCTCGCAAGTGAGCTTAAGCAAAGAAACCACGAAGGCAAGTGCCGAAGTGGAAGAAGCCGATCCGGTGACGGCTGATTTCTTCAAGACGCTGGCGTCGTTCAAGAACCCGAACGCTGACCCATGCGTCGACTTCTACGAATACGCTTGTGGTGGTTGGCTCGCACAGAACCAAATTCCCGCGGACCGTCCTGCAATCGATTCAGCTTTCTACGCTGTGGGTGAAGAGAACAAGAAGATTATCGCCAAGATCATCGACTCGAAGCCGCCTGTCATCTCAGAGTTCTACACGTCGTGCTTGAACAGCGAGGAGGTCAACAACGAAGCGGTCGCGTACGTCGCCAACATCATCGATTCGATCCACCAAGTGAACACCACCGCAGGGCTGCTCTCGTATGCTGGTGAGCTGGATCAGTCGTACGGCATCAGCTCGTTCTTCTCGGTCGGCGTAGCGCTGACCCGGAAGACCCGTCGACGACCTGCTTCAACTCGCTCAGGCGGCCTCACTCTGCC
>GL376605.1:923273-960229 GCA_000143045.1 Globisporangium ultimum DAOM BR144 | reverse complement strand
CCGCCTTATTTCGTGCTCGTCAACTATGTGACTGTTTTTGTTGCTTGCTACGATGAAAAGCCGTGAATTTGTTTGTATTGAGATCTGAAATTTCATTGAAGATAGTACATTTTACCCTACAAAGCAGTTAATTTGAATACCCTATGACTTTGAATAGTGTACTTTATTTTTGTACCCTATTCAAAGTCGTAGGGTGTCAACGAAACAAACTCAATAGGCACTGATACAAGTGAGTTGATGTCACTAAACTACAATCATGCGTAAAGTTCGCATCAATCAGTTGGCTTCTCCCTTATCCTGCAACCCTTCTTGCTGCTGCTGTAACCATGCGTTGCCACTTGAGGGTCTTTCGTGGCGATCAGCAGGCTCCGGTTGGTTGGTTCACGCACGCATCACGCGCCCCTCATTGAGATCCGCCCGAAGAACAAGCAAGCAAGCGCTCCGTCCGCTATCTCGCCATCCCCCCCTATCGTCCCTATTACTAGCAGCAACAGCATCATGGCCCCCATCGCAGGCACCGCGACGGACCTCGTCGCGTACGTGAACACGCTTCTGGAGCAGTCGCTGGACCTGTCGGCCGAGATCAAGAAGGGCGACCACGCCGCCGTGGTGGCCGCCGTGGCACCCAAGGTGGACGCGCTGCTCGCGCATGACGCCGAGACCGACGTCGAGGGCACGTTCAGCATGCTTTTCGACGTGCTGCGCCAGCTGCCAGCGGCCGACGCCGCTGCCGAGGCCAAGAAGGTGCTCGCGGCCGTCACGGCCAAGCAAGACGAGAAGGCGCTGCTGCGTCTGCGCATGTGAGTGAGCAGCCGTGTGCCAATACTTGGATGTGATTAGGCAAGTCCATTGACATTTTTCTCTGCGCGTTTTTTTTGTATTAGTGCAACGAGCCTGTTCAACAAGAGCGTGGCGCTCCCTGAGCTCCGCTTCGATGCGCTCATCGCTGTGATCACGTTCGCGAGTAAAACCGACAACGTGGAGCTCGTCGCGAGCTACTTTGACGACGTCGAGTCGCTGTTCGCGGCCAAGTCGCTCTCCCCAGAGAAGCGCCGCCAGTTGTTCCTCACGATCGCTGACGTGCTGCAGGCCTCGGACGCCACGAGTCTGAAGGTGCTGCTGTTTTTGGAAAAGTACCTCACGACTTTCGCTGCGGGTGACAAGGATGTCGCGTCGGGCAAGGCCGTCGCCGTGCGCACCGCGAAGCTCGTGCTGCAGCAGCCGGTTGCGAGCTTCATCGCGCGCATTGACCTGCTCGCGAACCCCGTGGTTGCGGCGCTCAAGGGCGACAAGCTGTACGAGTTGCTCGAGATTGTGTCGACCAAGGCGTTGGCTGAGTACCTCGCGTTCTACAAGTCGGCTGGCGATGCGTTCTTCAAGGACAACGGGCTTGATGCCGCGCAGTTGGAAGCGACGATGCGATTGTTCACGCTGTCGACGTTGCCAACGGGCTTCAACGAGATCGCGTACGCGGTCGTGGCCAAGGCGCTCGTGATCAAGGAGGACGAGGTCGAGCAGTGGGTTGTCAAGGCCATCACGTCGAACGTCGTGAGCGCCAAGATCGACCAGCTCAAGCGCACGGTCGTGATCTCGCGCACGCTGCAGCGCGGCTTTGGCGCCGTCGAGTGGAAGGAGATCGACGTGAAGTTGCAGGTGTACAAGAAGAACGTCGGCGCGTTGTTAGAAGTCGTCCGCAGCGCGCGTCAGGCCCACCAGAAGTGAGCGCGAGTGCAGGATCCGATTTTAGCTTAGTAGAGGGGGAAAAGAGCTCTTCATTCTCCACGCCATCATCATCTTCATCATCATGACACCACCCAGCTTGTCTCGTGCGCTGAGTGAGTGCGTGAGTGCCATGTGGCGCTACAAAGCGACCGAGTCGAGCGGCTTGGCTTCGTGATGGTGAGGTGGCGGCGGCGGGGCTGAGGTGTGGGGCTCCTTCTGGGTTAGAGCGCGAAGGAGATGGCGTCATGCCGTGTTTGTCGCGAGTTGACTTCTTTGATCTATGGAATTTGTATTTTTTTGACTTTGTGGTTGTCGTGTGTTTGCTGGTTGCTGTGATTGTGTCTGGTGGTGGTACAGTGGACTGCATCTGCAACTTGAGGTCGCCACCAGAGCCAACGCTGTTTCACGACGGGGGCTCCCTTCAAGCAAATCCATTCTTTTCTTGGCTCTTGTTACCTATTTCCGAACGGATTCTGCTTGCTTTGACCGCATATTTTTAAAATCATCACTACCAGCAGCAGCAGCAGCACACGTGATTGCTCGTTCGCCGTGGATTCTGATCTTTCTTACCTCTGATTGCAGTATAGCAGCACAGCTTTCTTTGTCGATTTGAAAACTCTCGAGGGCGTATTTGTGAACTGCTGCCGATGGCATTTGAATGGCGGCATTGAGTGCGACGGCTTTGCCAACTTTGAACAAGGGACTTCCGCGTAGAATTCCTGGTGCCACATCATGACGCAGAAATCCGCAGAGACATTCGTAAACTCGGAGATCGACATCGAGAACAAATACGATGATGGCATCTTCAGATCGGAGCAAGACGAATTGCTTACGACGACACTTCAAGTGGTACGTAGCTCTCTAAGTTACAGGCTTTCGTTCTTGAGCTCCAGATCGGTTGATGAAAAAACCGCGTCTCCCACAAATGTGAACTTCCAGGATGCAACGATCACCATTGCAGTGGATTTCGATATCGACGTTGATGCCCAGGTTTCCGCGGTTCCTACGGCAGACATGATTGTAAGGATTCCGATCTATGTAAACATCGCCCAATGGATGCAGTCTTACGCTTGGATTCATTTTGCATGTGAGACTTGCAGTTTGCAGCGGCAGTACGAGGCTTACTGGAAGGTGTCGTTGCCGCAGTTCAGCTCACGATAGCCTCATCCTTGACACACGAGGGAGATCTCCGCTTTCCACGTGACCTTGAGCCGCTGGTCCACGAGGAGGACTGCAATGGCGTGACATTGGACACCAAGTCGAAAGAAAAGCCGTCCAAGCACCTCGGGTACAGACACTCAGGATCGTCTTCACGCGCGTCGTCCCGTGCCGCGTCTCGCTTCGGTGGATCCACGACGGTGTCCGTGGCACTCAAGCACTCTGCTGCACTCACCATGAAACTCGCAAAGCTCTCGGCTTTTCCAGCGAGTGTGTCTTCTTCAAAAGTCAGCGACCCGTTTCGAATAAAGCCATGGAGTGAGCAACCCACAACTAACACACCGGCAAACGCTACAGCTTCGGCAAGTGGCTACAACGAGGTCGATTGGGCTGTGGAAGAGGATTACGCGGCACCGCCGTCATCACTGGTATCGCCGACAACGTCTCGGTTTTCAACTGATTTTAACGAAATGCAGCGCAGACAGGAGATCTCGACAGAGTTGGACGTTCGAGAGGCACGGCAGCGGATCCAAGGCGAAGTGCGCCGGAAAGGAGGCGTCAAGCTGAAATTACGATCGATCGCCGATCCCACGATTTCTTTAGAGAAAGAGGAAAGGCTAGCAGCCACAACCAGGGAGAATTCGAGACGATCCTTATTTCGGCCTCTAACGACTGCTGAAACCAGGAAAATCTCGTCTTCAAAATCAAGCCTACGTCCAGAGCACAAACTTGCAAGTTTAGTACCATCCACAACAACACTGCCAATTCCCGAAAGCCTCACCTTTCGTCAGGAAGACTACGACGGTCTGCAGTCCGACGTGGTGGTGCTCGAAACAAATGGAGAGCTCTTAGTTGGTGAAAACTGTTTCCTTGTCGCAAAAAAGCAGCGCAGCGAATTACTCGAGGATCTCTTTCAGCAAAGCACTATTAACCCGAGGATACAACTGCCGCACGCACCTCAAAAAGAATTCGAAGCAACATCTGCATCGCAAGGGAGTCCGCAGCTTGGGGTCAAAGACGAGCGGTTGCCATCGCGGCAGTCACCAGAGCGGCGCGCAGTGTCTCGCAACTCCCCAGGAAGACGAAAACCGACAGCTGTCGGCCAGGTGCGCTTCTCCTTCTTGCTGCATTCATTATACGATCACACTGGGGCTGACAAAACTTGTGCTTTTGTGGTTTTCTAGGACGCAGTGTTTGAAGGGCAGCAGGGATCGTTCGCGGCGTTCCCAAAGCTGAAGTTGGATCCGAGCAAGACTCTTTTAGCCAAAGGAGTGACCTTGAAAGTCGACGAAGCAAACAGGGCACGAAAGCGGTCGGTCCACGACGAGCGTCCGAATCCATCGTTGCTCTCCGATCCATTCGCATCTGCAGCAAAAAAGCACAATGCAAGTAAGCAACTACCAGCAGCAAGCAAGATTCCGGAGCATACACAAAATGCTGCGCTTGAGAACCAGCTCGATGCGATGCTACTGAAGCAGGACCTTCGAAAACGATCGATCCACTCCCTCAATGATCTTCTATCCAACGAAAACCAGCAGCAATCTGTAACCACAAAGCACAGCAGCAGCAAACCTGAAAGAAATGCAAAAAAATCACCAGTCTCCAAACATGCTGTAAGTCTTGAAAGATGGTGCATCAGGAAAAGCTTGTTTGACAATTCACTATAATTTTGTTTTCTTCCGCATTTGCAGTATCATTCTCAGAAAGATCTTCTGCAGAGTCTTCGTACCCGCACACCAGTGTACAAGGATCGACCGTTTCGAAGAGCTTTGCCGAACGACTTCATGGGAGTAAAAGCGGAATTTGGCGATGCGTCTGACGACAAGTACCAGCTCTACTCTCTGAAAGAGGTACGTATCCCTCTCATGTCGATCATTTGCCAGAGTGCCATCTCCAAAAACTGGTTGACGAACACTACACATCACCACAGAATGGACCCACGAGTTTGCCAAAAGTCAAGTACTTGCGTGAGTTTCTGAATCCACCGCAGGGCCACATTCAAGTGATCCATCCGGCCAAAGCGAAGAATCTCACAGGATCGGCAAGTCCACGTTCGTTCCCGTTCGCGATGCTTCCGGCGGTGCTACAAGCGAAACGATAAGCGTTAGTTCAACCTGCGATTTCCCACACATCCTTCGTAGTTGAGCTTTCGGTGAGTAACCATCTCGTCCATTCATTTGCTGGTGCTGTCTGGTATGTATGTGATCTGCATGTAAAGCGTCGCTGACGCCGCTACTCTTTCTTCTGTGTTGCTTGCATCCGCTTCCGGTATTTCAGCAGATCTTTGTCTCGTTTCATGGATGCGCCAATGAACGCTGTGACGATCTGCGAATTGAACACTTGGTACACGAGCGTCTGATTGTAAAAAAAATTGGCGTTTCCAGATGCCGGAAACAGCCAGAGAAACCACATCACGGGCAGCATGCACGTCGCGACGCCGATGCCGAGCGCGTACACGTATCGATTCTCAATGGCTACGACAGCAAGTATGCAAGCAGTGCAAACCTCATTGATATAAGCACAAACATCCACGAGTGCCTAAACATGACGAAAAAGCACGTACACATAATCGTCTTGGGGTGCAGCGAAATCGCTGTCAAGAAGAACCCAAAGTCGCCGAACGAGGGATACGCTTGGAAGAGCGAAAAGATGCCGATCAGCGCGCTCGCAAACGCCTGCGGGCGGTGTCTACGTGCAAAGAACGTAGATTAGTGCCATGAGCGCAGGCACTTTAGCCAAGTGGAGTTGTGTAGGGCGTACTTCATGCGCAGATAGAGCGGAAACACGTAAATGCACGGGTGCAGGTGCAGCACAAAGAGGAAGTACGGGATGAACCGATCGAAGACTTCCATGAAAAAGTACCAGAAGATGCCCACGTTCGGGGTCAAGTCCGAGTACTTGGCGATCCACACGTACGTCTCCTACAGGCATCATTCAACACAATAACACAATACACGCACAGATGAGACACAGTAGATCTACCCAAGTCCATGGACTCTGCCATTTCTGCTTGCTCTTACCTCTAGAAAGCCCCATCCGCCGCTCATGGAGTACGACAAGTACGCGAGAAAGCTCAGCCAGATCGCAAAGCTCACTGCGCTTGAAGCCACAAGCTTTGCGGCCGTAGGTTGGCTCGCAGGCGGCTGCAGACAGACATAGAGAGATTGTTCAATTTCGTTTCTGCAGTAACCTCCAGACAAGAGCGGCATCAGCGACTCACCTGCTTCGAGTAGACACGTTGAAGAAGCAGCACGATCGGCAGCAACAGTGCCAGTGGGTACAGTGAGAGGTACGTGCCAACGGCGACGCACAGCATCGACGCACTGGTCGCGCCTGCCATCATGGTGTCAAGTATAGAATCACAATATAACATGTATAAAGTCAGTCACCCGCTTCCTCGAAGACGCATTTGAAAAATCCACATACACGCACCTTCTGCCGCGTACACCAGGCTATAGAGCACCGACAAGTGCGTCAGCGACACAGTCGCCATGGCGCCACTCGACGCGAGCGAGTACGGATTAAACAAAGAGCTACAAGCACACGCCATGTTAGCAGACATGGTTTCCTTCTATATACGCGCATATCCACGTGCAGACGTACATGAAGGCCGCCATCACGGGCAAGTTGTCTGGTGTAAACAGCGGCGACACGGGGATGCGATGCAGCCAGATCTCCTTGTTCTCGTGCACGGGCGTCTCGCCCTCTTCGAGCGCGAGCGTGCGCCTGGCGAGCCGCGCAAAGCCGCACGCAATGAGCACGTCGATTGCAATGAACAGCGCGCACATGGCGGCGTACTGGAGCTCCTTTGCCGCGTCGAGCAGGCCGAAGATCGGGTAGAAGAGCGCGAACACGAGCGGCGGCTGGTGGAACACGTCGCCGGCGTAGGGCGAGCCCACGTGGTCGAAGAGGAACGCGCCTTCGGCCACACGCCGGACGGACGACACAGGGGTGACGAGCTCCGGCCGCGCCGCGAGCGTCTGCTGCAGCGCTGGGAGCGCGTAGATCGCCCCGCGCGCCGCAATTCCGGCGGCCACGACAGCTGCGAGGCGCATGCGATCGTCGTGTGACCGCGTTTTCGTCATCTTCAATTCTGGATGCTAGGTAGCAAAGGGTCAAGATGTCTTCGCTTTTTCAAGATGAGATAGACGTGCACTCAAGCAAATCTTTTTTCATGCTTCATAATACGTTTAGGATAAGGTGTAAATGTATACAAGGTATCTGATGTTGAAAGTGAAATACCCCTTTTAAAACTGAAAAGCAAAAGATGGTAGTGATTGGATCTTGTGTTGGCGTACTCTCGGAACTGAGGAAACCCGACACCGTACTTACAAGCAGCAAGCGATTAATACAATACAAATTCAGTGTGGACGCAGAACAAAAACAAAAACAAAAACAGATCTCCATGCGTGTTGATATATAATAGTGGATTCATTCGCAGGTGTGGTCGGCGGTTGGTACTTTGGGTGAATTCATGATGCTGCTGGCACCGCCGCTTACGACGACGTGCACTTGATCGCATTGTTGCCATCCACGACCGTGTTCTCGCACGAGAACGCGCCGCTCGAGCTGAAGACGAACGAGACCGAGCCTTTCGTCGTGACGTCCAGCTGGACGCTAACACAGGTGATCAAGACACACACGCATACGTAGAGACTTAGCCACTCGAAACTTAGGGAACAATGTGCTTTAGGACAAGGAAGCTGTCTTGTTACCTGGCGTTGTAGATGGAAGTGACGCCGATGCCCAAGCCCGCCGTCAGCTTATCGTTCGACACGGTGTAGCCGCCGCCCAAGCCAAAGGACGACGAGCCGGCCTGCAAGCCACCTGAGAAGCATTCAAACGCAGATCACTCAATCGTCAGTCCACCAAGAACCCAAGCATGATCGACCAGCAAGCAGTGCATACCTCCAAACGTGCCGTTCTCCTCCCAGTTGACGCCGCAGCCAATGCCGATGCCACCGAACGGCTCGAGCGAGCCGGCTGCCGCGAGGTTACCCGTGCCGCCCGTCGCGGTCAAGTTCTTGCTCTGGTCAACGATGGTCACGCCCGCACCGTCCGCGGCGGCCACGTCGTTGACGAGGGCGGCAGCAGTCATGGCAACAACGGCAAAGAGGCCCTTCATATTCGCTCGACTGGAGTTGGTTTGTTGGTGGCAAGTTGATTACTGCTCGAATGCTCTCTTGGGATGCATTTGCACTTGCTGCTTGGAGAGTACAGTGCGCTGTCGTCAATCGATCGAGTGATCTCTCCATGGGCTCAAGGCGTCCTTCACTGCGCAGAAGTTGAAGAACCTGCAAATCGCGCGAGACATCATCGGTCACTTGTCGCACCCCATCATTTGGCTCCGCCCTGATAGTCTAGTTGGCCGGATGCTCGTGGGTTGTGCGCGTCTCCCATAGCCACATCGCAGGCGGATAGGATTAGGATAGCAGGAGCGCACCTTACAGGATACCAGCCTTCTTCCTCTTCGTTGCATCCAGGATGATGATCGTGGAGACAAGATAAGCAGCTGGGATGGGCGCAAGCCGCGTTGGATCGCACCCCGTGCCGCAGTGTTCCGCACAATCTGTTTTATTGAGATTGATTCATGGAAGACCTCCATGGGGCACCGTAGAGCGCACCAGCATGGTGCACCTAATGAAGCTTACACAGAGCTGCGGAGTCTTCTTCACGCTCGAGTGCGCCGCACAAAGCCACAGACAGCGGCATACTGCGAGCTGCTTGAACGTGTTAAGCGGGCTAGAGAGTGAGTAGAAGAGCGCAGCGATAAGCGGCGGAACGCGTCGCCGGCGTAGAGCAAACCCACGTATCTGGTGAGGAATGCGCCTTCGGCCTCGTCGCGTCTGCAGTTTCGTGCACTTTCCGCTCTTCGGCCAAATGGCAAGACGCAAAATATTCTTGTTATTTCAGGGTGAGATAAATTATAATCGATAACAGATTCAAAGAGTAGGAATTCCGCGATTGTTAACTTCGACTAGGTATGCTGAATTCTGATATTGAGATAGGAAACAGGGTGCTTTGAACTGCAGAGAAGAGGTGGCCCACCTTGCTATTGGTTGGATCTTGTGTCAATTGCATGCAAACCATGAGCGCGCTGTGGAAGCGTCCGGGCGTGCTGCTCGGCGGCGCCGCCATCTACGTGGGCACGACAGCCGTCGCGTACCTGACGTTCTACGAGCCCAAGCAGGACGCGTCGGCGCCCGCTGTGGACGACGCCAGGCGGCTTCAGGTGTTCAACGCCAACGCCACGCAGTACGACAAAGGTACCTTTTCGTCGTCACACAGCCAATGCGCATGCCTCCATAGCTAAGTGTCTATATGTATGTGAGCAGATGTGAACTTTGACGAGATGCTGACGGGCATCTCGCTGATGCGGCGCTTCTTGCTGCGCTCGGCGACGGGCAAGTGCCTCGAGGTGGCCGCGGGCACGGGCCGCAATATCGCGTACTACCCGCGCGACGTGGCGCTCACGCTCACGGACTTTAGCGACGGCATGCTGCAGCAGATCCCCGAGACCGCCAAGACGCATCTGAAGAACTGTGAGCTCCACGTGATGAGTGCCGGCGCGCTGCAGTTCGAGCGCGACACGTTCGACACTGTGGTCGACACCTTTGGGCTCTGCAGCATGGACGACCCCGTCGCGGCACTCCAGGAGATGCAGCGCGTGTGCAGCGGCAAGATCCTGCTGCTCGAGCACGGCCGCAGCCACTACGCGTGGCTCTCGGGCATATTGGACAAGTTCGCGGCGCTGCACGCGCAGCGTTGGGGCTGCCACTGGAACCGCGACATCCTGGCGCTCGTGGAGCAGGCGGGGCTCGAGGTCGAGACCGTGCACCGCTTCCACTTCGGTACGACGTACTACATCATCGCCAAGACGCGGGATATTCGCGGCATCAAGAATAGCGTAGTAGAAAGCAACGAATAGCGCCATAGCATGCTAAGAATAACCAACAATGCGCATTATTGTCGACCAGTTGGATATTAGTTTGCGAACCGACGCCTTGTATTGGTGGCATTGCCACTCTTCATATCCACATTTCCCCATAACACAAGAGTTGCAAGGATGTCGGAGGTGGAGGAGACGCTCGAGCGCATCAAGAACCACAAGGGCGTCGAGGGCTACGTGATCGCGGACCGCAACGGCAATGTGCTGCGGCGCCACCCGCAGATGCAGCTCGCCGAGGCCGAAAAGTACGCCACATACATGAAGGAGCTCACGACCAAGGCGCGCGGCGTCGTGCGCGACCTCAACCCCAAGAACGACCTCCAGTACATGCGCATCCGCATCAAGAAGCTCGAGCTGCTCATCGCGCACGGTACGTGCTCGTATATAGTAAGTCTTCTTTCTAGTGTTCACATGGTAATGTGCCTTGTGGATGTCTCTGTGTGCGTACAGAAAAAGAGTTTCTGGTCGTCGTGATCCAGAAATGGATGTCTGCGAGTGCCTAGAAAATCTGTGTACATATTGGAAGACAAAACACCGTTACTATCCACATACTGCAAACAAGCAACAGTAACGAGCATTTCGCAACAATAACATTGTTGCCGATTCTGCTGAGTCAAACTTCGATGTGGCTTATATTTCGTGGATGCTGGGAACTTTCTTGTTTGCTTTTCGCTTGTGTGTTATGCGCGACTCTGGCGCTTGCGCTCGAGAGCGAGCATGTGGTCCCACGCCGTGCGCGACACAACGCCTTCGCCCTGACTCAGCGCCACCAACCGCGCAAGACGAAGCCACCGATGCAGATCCTCCAGCTGCAATACAACAACAATGTAATACAGCAACAATACAATGCACAATAAGTTGCCTTTCTCGTTCATGACCTAGAGAAAACGAGAAGCTACGTACCGAGACTTCCTGATGCGCTTGGCGACATGCCACGTAGTGCTTCTCCGCGATCTCGGCCTGCTCGTTCCCGATCGCGACGCTCCACGTCCGCAGTACGCCCAGATACACGCGGAAGCTCTCTAAAAGCCCTACGGAGACCTCAGCACTTGGTCGAGGTGAGGCAGTCGCCTCTGGCTTCAATGCGATCGACGCCGTCACGGGCAGGATGCTTTTCCCCTCGGAGACACTCACGACTGCGACGTCTTGGGGGAACTCCATGCTGTAAAACTGAAAATCGTACGGCAACACCATCTTCTCGACCAGGGCCTGCAGCGCGCCGACGTTTTTCACGCCCTGGTCGTTCAGCTGACCCGCCGAGAGCGACGTCTCCTTCACGAGCAGTACGGTGCCTTGCGGAACCTGCAGCGCGCCACCGCGCATGGCGTCGTTGTCGTAGTCCTTGCGCGGTATAAACTTGGTCTCGTTCAGCGTCTTCAAGCCCAGGTCAATGGACGTTGTCACGGGCACAAGCGAGTGAATCACCGTCTCCAGCTGCTCTACGTACGCATTGACTTGCGCCTCATTGAGAGATGAGCCCAGTGCGATATTCAGTGAGAGATTGCCCAGTGGCGTCGTCTGGTCGGCGCGCGAGTACACACGCGAGAGCAGACACAGCAGCAGGTATTCGGCCGTCACAATGTCACCACTGAGTGCTTCCGCCAAGTAGTCGATGAGCTTTTGACGCATCGCACCAATCTCACTTTCGTAGCCATGCGACGTCCATGTAGTGGTACAAAATGCTTTCCGTGCTGCATTGCTCGCTTCAAGATCCTTATAGAATTCGCGCGGGTGGTGCGGGCGAATGTGGTGCAGCGCATCGATGCGACCCACGTCGCAGCAGTGCACGACGACGCCAGACCGCTGTCGCTGCTCCCGTTCCTCTAGGTGATCCGAGATCTGCAGTTGCTCCAGTTCTTGCTCTGTCAGTACTTTCGACGCGTCCGTGGTATCCATTGGCGCAGATCCCAAGACCATCAGATCCAGCACGCCAATAAAGTCAAATGACTCGTTCACTTTGAACACATCCAGCGACACATCTGCATACTGGCCGTCGTAGACGTACACGTTGATCAGATTCTTCGACAAAAGTAGTGAGCTTTGAGTGGCGTCGTCTGCAGCAACAGTAGCAGCGGAGTCTGCTGTGGCCTTGGGCTTCTTGCTCAGCGAGTCGTCGCCCTTCGCGTTTGCAGTCGATGCCGCCTCAGTCGCATGTGCACCGAGTTCACCATCACCCGTATCGTCCTGCGTCATCTCCACATCAGCAGTGACCGCATCGTTCCCTCTCTTCGTTCGTTTTGCGTTCGTCGATGCGCCTGCAACAACAACTTCATCTTCCCCACCCTCGGCGTCTGCCTGCTTCCCTGACGCCGCATACGCCTGCTGTGCCCACTCGGTTCGATGCGGAAACAGCGCCACTTTGAGCGGGATCCGCTCGACAAACTTGTCGCGCACCTCGGCGCCTGTGAGTGCATCTAGCTCCTGCTCACGCACACCAAGATCTTCACCGTCTTTAGGTGCCATGAGCACTAATTCCGGGTCCTGGACGTCGACGACGACGCCACGGAATTTGAGCAGCGCACCATCTTTGTACTTGCCCAACTGATACGACGCGTCGTCAAACACTGGGATCACAACAGCAGCGCCAGCACTTGCACTAGTAGCACCAGCAGCTGCGGGCCGCGCGCACAGCTTCTCCTCTGCGTCGCGGAACTCGCGCAGCAGGCGATGAAGCTCCAGCATCTCCGCCTTCTCCCTTCTGTTTCCAAATGGATCTGTTTCATCCAGCAATACACTTATTTTGGGCTTGGCGGGAACTGGAAACCCAAAATAACAGGCTTTTGGCGGAATGCGAGTGTACCCCTCCAAGTGGTACAATTATGATACATGTTGCAGCGGCAAATGGATCGCGATCACCGTGATGTTGTCGTTAGAGTACCGACGGATGGCTTCCTGCGCGAGCTCCTTGGCTGCCGTCTGGAGGTTCCCGTGGAAGTGTAGTCGGTCACGGAAGATCTCGACGGCCTCATCGCTCGTCATGACGTCCCAGAGCCCGTCGCACGCGAGCAGCAGAAACTCGTGGACCGCAGGGTCCAACGACAAGATGTGAATGTCGGGGCGAGACGTCAAGAGCGTCGGGAACTTCTCGTCCTCTTTCTGAAACGGATTCAGCTGCACGCTGCTTGGCAGGTGCAACGACATTGACGATGTCGATGACGCATTCACGTCGTCCGCTTTCCTGCTGAACATGCCCTTGAACTCGAGGTCGCCAAAGGCACGCGTGATTGCCATGACGCCATTCACGCGGTTGTTCACGACCCGTCCACCGAGTTGCAGGATTCGATTGCGCTCTTCGGTTAGCGTAAGTCGATGGTCATTCGTGATATCGACAACGTCGTGGTTCCGATGGCTCAAGACTAGACGACAGTCTCCAACATGCGTGACGATCGCATGAACTTTGCCACTTCCTTCAGGTCCAGAACTGAGGATGACGCACGTGGCGGTAGAACCGCTCAGATCGCCCTTTTGTAGTAAATAGTCGCAAACGTATGAGTCCAGTTCTTCAAAGCATGATTGAAGACTATGTGGCAACTTCAATATCACGTCGTGTGGGTTGCGGAAGATCCACGAGTGGAGCTGTTCGCGCAGAATATTAGCACATTCTTCGCCGCCATGGCCATCGTACAAGCCAACAAACGCGCTCTTTGTCCAGCTATGAGTTTCTGCTACCTCCTTGATGGATGGCACCACGACCCATCGGTCTTCTTGGATATTGCGTCGACCCTGCAGCGATGCGACACCAAACTGGAGGCTCAGTGCAGTGGATTGGCCATAGAATCCCTCTGGATCGTTTACCGGTGTCGGGTGGTTGATTTGCTTGATCATCGCGCCATTGCTACCTGGTGAGATAGGAGCCTCTTGTAGCAGTGGGTGAGTGGAAGAGAGACCAGGATCTGCTACGACGGTCTTCGTTTTCGATAACGGGGGCATGGACAAAGTAGTCAGCAGCAATTCATCTAGTAGCTGCGGAGATTGCGCCACTGCCATTGCATCGTCATCATCGTCACTCGAAAAAAGACCGCCTTCATCGTCATCTTCAGTGTCTTGGCTATCATTAGTCTCGTTCACATCCTGAAAACCATGGATTCCATGCTGCTCTTTCATCTTTCCACTACCGCCGACAGCAGTAGGCGCAGCAGTCGATCCGGTCTTCTTTCGCGAGAAAAGCTGTGCACGGTACTCAATTTCTTCATTGCTGAGCATTTCGTGACTGTCTTTCACCTCGTTGTCGGCGTGTATTTTGTTCTGCTTGTGTCTCGATGGTGTCTTCGCTTTCAGACGCTTTTCGTGGGCCACACCTTCTTCAACCAACGCTTCAGCAGCAGATACTTGGGCCGTCCCAGTTAACTTTGTTGCATTATCCTCGTGAGCTGCACAGCGTTTCTCTAGTATCTCTTGGCGCGCCTTCTGCAGGTTTTTCATCATTTGGATGCGAATGTTGACGATGATTGCAAACTGGTCTTTCGAATCAATCGCATGGTCAATTTCGTCGTTCGAGACCGTGATCCGAGGCGCTGCGTGACGAGTCGAGTAGTGGGACGAATGCTCTTCTTTTGTCACCCATGGGTGCATCATGACGTCCTCCAGTGTCATCCGCTGTTGCGGGTCTTTGACCATCATCCCCGTGAGCAAATCCTGAAGCAATGGATCGACTGGAAACGGAAACTCCAGTGGATCACTTTGGATCTTTTCAAACATCTGCATTGCGCTCTTCGCGATAAACGGCGGGTTACCAAACTTGAGCATAAAGATCGTGGCTCCGACAGCCCAAATGTCGGCCATCTGACCGGAATACGCTTCTCCTGAACACATTTCGGGCGACATGAATGCCGGCGTGCCAGCGGTGTCGGAGAGTTTCTGCTTGCTACCATAGAGCGATTGAGAGATGCCGAAATCTGCGATCTTGACGACATCGTGGTCTCCAACAAGTATATTCTGCGGCTTGATGTCACCATGAACGATCTTTTGCTCGTGCAGATACGCCAGTCCAAGCACGACCTGGAGAAACACACAGTGCAAGTCGAGGTCGTGGAGACTCTCCATGATGCCGTGTGGGTGCTTCTTCTTCTGGTGACTCAGCAAGTCGCCGTGTTTCATGTACTCGAGCACGAGAAACAGTTTGTTCATGTTTGGATCGTCCATGACTTCGTAGAGCCGCAGCACGTTCGGGTGGTTGAGCTTTTTCATGATCGCGATCTCGCGTTTGATGTCATCCAGCTTGCTTTGCTTGCCCAACTTGTCCTTTTTCATGATGTCGCGGTTGATGAATTTCATTGCGAACAGTTTGCCCGACACCTTTTCCTTGCACAGCTTCACGTCAGCGTAGCTTCCGGATCCGAGTGGCTCGAGGATAATGTAGTTGTTAATCATCGTGCGCGAGTTGAGCCAATCGCCGAACTTCGGCGTCGGATGCGGCAAATTCTGCTGGGACGGAAGCTCGGCGCGCTTCTTTTTCACTACTTTGGTGTCGCGGATCGGCGCATTGCTGGTCCCCACCGCTTCTGTAGCCATTGCATCTTTGCTGACTAAAGCGCCGTTTATCATCGCCATCGGAAGGAGCACGGGCTGGCCTGTACTGACAATATTCGAGCGATAGGACACTTGCTTCAGCGGCGAGCCCACGATCGGTGAGCCCACGCCTGTAGACTTGACAGGTGACACGCATCCCCCAGGAACGATTATTTGACGAGACGGGAGTCGCTGTATTGGTGGTGGATGTGGAGATGGTTTCGAGGTTTCGACCGTGTGACGAAAAGTAGGCGTCATCGCTGCAGTATGTACTGGTACCTTTGTCGACGACGGAGACACAGTAGGTGCGCTTGGACTTTTTGGCAGCGACTTCGTGCCGCGAACGACACTGGTGTCAACCCTCTGCTCTCGAGACGTCGGGCGATTCTTTGCACCTGGAGGAGAAAGCGATTTCCCTGTTAATGTACTAGAGGAAGTTGTAGTTGTCGTCGTGGTCGCCACCACTTTGGACGAGTCGTCATCAAACCAGTCCTCGACATCTTCATTTTCTCCTCCGTAGTTGCTGTCATCATCATTGTCATCGTCGTTGTCACTCAGGATATTAGCATTGGCACCTATCACAGTATCCAAATCGTTAGCGGTCCCAAATTGTGGCCGAAATTTTGCAGCTTTTAGGTATGGTGCCGACTCGAAGGATGATTTGGCGGTTTGAATCGGCCGCGGAGGTTGTTTTTTGAATGACGAAGTAGAAGTCGTATCAGGAGACGTCGTGGTGTGAAGAGATCCGTTCTGTGTTGATGATAACGCGCCAGATGCATGTGACGTTTTGTTGCTGCTGCTGTCTGCATCCTCAGTCTCCTCACCGAGATCCCAATCCTCGACTTCGTCATCTTCACCAATAAGGTCGTCGTCGTCGTCGTCATCGTCGTCGTCGTCGTCGACGCTTTCATGCGCCTGTGCTGCACCATATCTGCTCTCTTTCAACCGAGAATTCTCGCCGCCCTGATGGAAATGCGTATTTGACAGCTGGACAGGAGTCTGCGGCGGGATATGGTATCCAATTACACCTCGTTGACTACCACTGTTTTGTGCTGGCACCGCATGAAACGGTCTCGGAATTCCTCGTTGCTCCACAGGAATCATGACTGGGGAATTTTGCACGTGACCACGAAACTGTGGCGAGATCGATCCTGTAGCATTTAATACTCCTCGACCTACACCGCGACCACGCAGTAGTATCCCCGTGGCTCCTCTCTCAGCATCACTAAATCCTCGTCCAACGCCGACTGATGGCCCCGGATATAGCCTCTCAGGCATAGTGACTTTGGCAGGTTGCTGCACTATTGGTACATGGTGCAGCTTCAGGGATGCTGGTACATTCGATATCGGCTGCAGCTTTCGAATTCCACTCGCATGAAATGGCTGGGGCTGTTGTACCACCATGGCTGTTCGCGTACCTACAACAGCAGCTTTGTCGGGACTCGGTATCTCAGGATGCGCGTCTCCATTGGACCGCATCGAGTACTTTAGATCCAGAAAATCGTTCGACCGCGTATGCTCTTCGGTTGTGATCGCGTTGCTGTGCGTTTCGGGGATCCGGATCCGCGTCGGAGAGTTCATGGCATTGAACGAAGAGGCCATTGACGGCATTACATCTGCTCCTGCGATCTCAATTTTCGTCTCACGAGGCGAGAAATTCTCGTCTTGCAGCGCTGCAACTGCATCCTGTGCCTGTGGCTCGCGACGATTTCTTGGGGCGGCTACTTGTACGAGAGTCGGATCATCGTCTACAGGCGTCGCGTGCATTGCGAGCGCGAGCAGCGAGAGCTGGCCCTTTTGACGACTCTGCGCTTCCATCGTGGCCGTGTCGATGCTTTTCTGTCGTCGTAAGTCCTCGTCATCGCTCATCCGGTCCTGCGCAGCGTTGGTGCTCATGAACGAGACGCGCGCACTGCCATTCGACAGCTTCGTTGCGCTCCAAACACAGCCCATGCTCTTGAATTTTCAACGATTCTCGACAGGGGTTGATGGTTGCTTGTCAATGGGCATCGTCACCACGCAGCCACCTTACGCATACTAATAACACTGCGCCTACAACACCATCACACAATACGCCGCACATGCCATCGCCTGCTTCTCTCTTGCTCTTTCTGTTTTTCAAACGGCCACGAGCAAATTTAGACGACAAAACGGCATTGAAACAGACACTGAGCGATTGCGCACGTCAACATAGGCACAAGACAGAGCTGCACTTGCATGTAAACACCAGCGACGCGTACTCACCAGCACCATCAGCAGCAGACGATAACTCACCCATGCAAGCAGCTATATACGATCGACAAGTGCCGGCCGCCACGTCGCAGCACTTGCGCGCTATTTTCCATTCGAGCAACGCCATTTTTCAAACGTGGGGCAGCGAGGAGCTACAAATTGATTTGATTTGCGAAAATAGAAGCATCTTAATGTCTTTTATTGGCCAATAATATGATTTTATTCTACACCAGTTTTGGGCAAAAGACCAGTTAGAGTTCATAAGTTAGCTTCAGCTTTTGAGTATGTAGAAAGGCAATTAATTATGTGGCTTAAGGGTGGTCATTGATCTTGACATGGAATTCCAAGTGGCCTCTGTCCAACGAGCCAGGAATCAACAGCGAGAGCGAGCCGCCGCCCGTGCCTGGGAGACCAAAGAGGTTTGGACGCCAGCGGTTCGCCATCACGGCGCTCCGACTTCAACAGGTTTTATTGTCGTAGAACTGGCAACAATCAAACTCAGCCCAAAATCCGCCACTTTCACTTTACCCCCAGCCCCTACAAGCAGGTTGTTGCCTTTCAGGTCACTGTGAATGATTTGCTGCTCATGCAAATACTTCAGTCCTAGTGCAACTTCGTGCAATTTCTCCCAGGTTAGCTGTCGGTTGTCGGTTTTCTCAGGAATTTAGGCAGCGTGCAGTTCGCCGCGTAATCGCACACAAAGAAGAGCTGACCAATGTGGCACGCACCGAGAAATGGTAGGACATGAGAATACCGCAGTTGACTCCAGACGTGGACTTCTTTCAAAAATTGTTCTCTTGCGCCGTTATCACCAGCTGTAAGCATCCGCTTTACGACGACGTCTGCACCATCCATTTTACCATGATACACGCCGCCAAACGAACCTCCACTGAAAGGTTTTTCACTGCACTCTACTTGGTATGGCGGCACAAATCAATCGGCGACAATGACACTTGACGGACCCAAACAGAAGCCTGTGAGTTGAGCGTCCAACCTTCACGGTTTGTCAATAGTAATCGGCACTTTTGCTTCTGTTTTTTCTGCGGCGGTGTACAAGATTGCGCACGAGCGTGAGCGCGTCGAGCCTTGCTTGATCGCTCGTGAAGTGGACGGCGATTGCGCTTACATTGGCACAAATGTCTGCGAACGACTTTAGTTGCCGCTTTTGATCTCCCTCTACAATGACAGAAGAGATTGAGCTTTGTGGAAGCCCCAATGCGAATTCAATTTGGTCGATTTCGTCATGAAATTGCGAAATCGTGTTTGCCACTTGGAGGCGCAACACTACACGCGCGGCGGAATCGTGGCTTCCATGCTTGAGTAAGAAATGATGAAAGCGCGCAATTACGTCGCTGTATGGATCAAGAGCATAATTGTCTCGGTTTCATGCATATCTTGGAGTTGCTGGAAAATGTGCTGAAGGCGATTGGATACGCGTCGACTCATCACTTCCACCCAAACATGAACGAGCAGCGTTCTTGGAGCGTAGTGGGCACGTTTGGCAACACGCGACCAAGCTTGACGACGAGAAAACTACTCATTGCATAATTTCCCGCATCGAGTAGTGGCACTTTCAGAGTCTCATCTTCTGTCGATATCGCCAACATTGCTTCTACTGGCGACGATGCTGCGTTGTCATTGGGCTCCGCGAGCTTAGCTGAAGTCAGTTGGCCTTTCAGCCCAGCATGCTGTTCAGAAAAATCGACACCTAGACTTGAATGGTTTACTGCTTTATCCAAAAGAGTCCGTATGTCTTGACCAGCAACGTTCAGAGCGGTTTCTCCGGATGCGTTCTTCTCGTTCGCAGACGCACCGAGCTCCACAAGGACTCGTACAACATCTGTACGGTCGCACGAAGCAGCCGAAAACAACGGCGTGGAACCGCATTCGTTCTTCTCGTTCACATACGCACCAAACTTGACAAGTAGCCGTACGGTATTGATGTCGCCGTTTCGAGCAGCATAAAATAGCGCCGTTTCACCTGACTTCTTCTTCTTCTGCACGAACGCGTCCGCTTTGACGAGTAATTGCACGGTACCAACATCACCTTTTGCTGCGAAATAGAAAGCGCGCTCCAGCCATCTTCGTCTTCCTCGTCGACAAGTGATCCGTGTTCAATACAATGACGAAGACTATCCACATCTCCAGCTTCTACTGCGCTTATTAACTCCCTAGGTTTGCTCCCCAACACCCGACTTCTCCATTTTTGCCACATCGCTGAAAATCGAAGAACCACAAATGACACAACGCGAGGATCTAATGATCGTTCTGAAGGATGAAAAAAATGAAGGGCTGCCATCAAAGCACACGCGTGGTTTCTATAACGAACTTGAGGTATTTTTTCGGATGTGATACAACTGGGAAGCCACGAACAGCATTTGTATTGCTCGTTCCAATATAACTTGCTGCATTTGGAAGAATCCGGCCACACACACATTGGAGTATACTCCCTGCCTCACCCACTGTCTTTATAGCTATAAACTGAGGAATTTAGGTTCAGAATATCCAGTCTCGTAGATGCTTATAAATGTTTGTGGCCAGTTTGGCGGCGACTCTTCTTGTCACGTGCGTGACGATCAAGACCTCTAACAAAAGTAAGTTATCATGGCGAAGGATTTATTTGGACACTAGGTTCCAGTTATTTTCTGAAACAATCAAGACTAAAGTTTGATTTTGGGTGCTGAGTAAAACAGCACGCCATAAAGTGACTCCTACTGCTAATATAGCAAAGATTATCGAATTGAATACAGCAATGCGGTTATTTCGGTAAAAATAAAGTAAGGTTTTAATAGGTACAAGTATTTTTTAAAAAATATTTGAATGTATAATATATACTAAGTATATATTCGAAAAAATAGGTAAAAATAATTCGACAGACCCTTTCAGATATCACGGCGTCCGTCTTTGCATGCATGTACCCAAGTAGTAAGTAGGATTACGTTTACGCTGCAATCCTGTTAACCGAGACTGACTAAGAGTCGCGCGCTACCTAGATATTACCTAAATTCTGCCTAAATTTATTTATAACAGTCAATTAGGCAGACAATTAGGCACTAGAAGTGGAAAAGAAAGATACATTGCAATATCAAAAGATGATACTAAAAAGAAGGGGATTCTTCTACTACCACCAAAACATTAACCAAGTGCCTTACACGTTCAAAAGCGTCAACTCCCCCAAGGGGAAGCACGTTTTACTAAAAGTCTTTAGCTTCATACACATACCTAAACAACATATTTACTGACCAGAGAATGTCTCCTAGGATATGCAATTGTAGAGCGAGTCTTATTTGCGTGGCTTTCAAGTGTCTGTACTTCAGTATACTAGGTCTGTGTTAGCTGCAATTGAGTCAACTAGCAAGGGTCTTACCTCAGCACCAGCTCACTTCCTTCAAAGATGGAAAATCGTGTACCGTTCACTGCACAGACATGACATGGAGAAAGCTGATTTTTTCCCAACACAATCGAACAGTCTACAGTCTGTTTACGCGCCTACGTCATCTACTCCACTAAACAATACCGCTGATTGCTCTCCACACCTACTGTACTGCATGCAACTGAATACTGCACTCTAGTTGCCGATCTCGTAAAACGATTTCGATTTCAATTTAAAGGTGATATATATTACGTTACAATCCTTCGGTGGTCTCGAAAAAAACGACTCAATGAGCATGGATCTCTAGGAGGCCACAGTGCAAGCAGAACCAGTGCCAAGTGAGCAGCTTCTCTAGGTGGTCCACGAATTGCAAGTCGATCACAGAAACGATTTAGGGTAAGCAGCGTTTCCACCCATGCACCACGCAAGTGCCTTACCCATGTGTCATTCATGCAGTGGAAGCAAAATGCCGAGGGTGGCAACTTCGCTGTAGTCAGCAGATCGTTATATTCGATCCACACCTCGCTAAATCAAGTAATCAGGATATTACATCGCGGTGCAAATAGGATTAGTACGTTCTTGGCTGTTTCGAGAAAGTGAACGTGAGCGTGGATTTTACAATCTCGCTGCTGCTCGGATTGTGGGTTCGTCATTGGAAAGTACAATTGTCTTTTCGCATCTCTTCACTTCCTTGAAGTCACCCTCCTTTCTTTCACAGGACACCGATATAATGGCAAATACACTTTCCAATATTGTGTGGAAACAAGTATCAGGATGCTGGCCTTCTCATTATGCATAGGAGTACAATGAGGCAGTGCGCTTCTTTGCTTTGTGAGACACTATTATGCGTGAAGCGTGATGAGGTGCACGCAATTGTTGTGATGTGTGATTGACGCGAACTTCCACAGTGCTGCCTCCGCACATGGATACTCATCATACAGCCGGTTTCATCTTGAAGTGAGCCCTTCCTGGCCAAAAGCTACTTCTGCGGTTTCCACCCCAGCCATCGTCTGTCAAAAATCGCGCTTTCTGACAGAGACGAGCGTCTGGTACACGATCAGATTAGCATTAGTAATGGCGGGAAAAGCAAATCTCAAGATCGAGTGTGATGCCCATATGGTAGTCGAGTGTGCCACACTTGACCACAAGGTCAGGTCACAGCTGTGACTGAGGAGAGTTATTAAATACAGACAACGAATACGTGATAGGGTGAACATCTATAATACATAGGTGTGACGACCCACTTATTGCCATACCAATGCCCCCCTATTTAGATGGGCAGCGCCGATAAATCTTGCAGATCCAGGAGTTGTTTGGAGCGAGGCTCCATGTTCTTCAACTGCGACCAGCCTTGGACCAATCGAGTTTGGCATCTCGAGACTAATTTACATATCGGATAGTACTGCAACGACGCATGTGCGAAATAAACAGCAGTACGTACGATTCCCTCCTTCCATATATTTTCCACTCCAAAGCCCAGGCCCATCTCGCAGATCGTCCAATCCATTAGGATAACGTATTACGTGCTGGAAGCAGTTTAGCAACATGACTTATCTTGTTAATCTCAGTAGATATTTACCAGCGAAGCTCTACGGAAAATGTGGATATCTTGGTGGACATCAGTTGGAGAAAGTGAAAACTGGGTACGGAATTCATGGATACCATTGTGATGGTATGCTCTATGCTTGCCCTGGTGACTTGCAGCAGTACTTTGGCCAAGACGTTCTATTAGACGAGAGCCAAACCAATTGAGCTCTCGGTTTTGCACTCGAGGCTGAGCGTACCCCCATCGAATCCCACTTTGCACACCTGTACAGTACCGCATTAACCCAGGAAGTTGTCTCTTTTTTTCCCGTCAACAGCACACTGACTCGATCAATACCCCTTTTCTGCTCGCATTGACACAAAGAAAGCCAGCGCGTGTGTTCGTGAGGTCAAGAGCTCAGGTACAGTTGAGACAGACTTTTGAATGCTCTCCTCCTCACCATGTGCGTTTACCGTAATATTGCAGGCGAGCAATCAGCGGTGGCGCCTTCGTTCAACCCCCCACGGCTCTAACTGCTGTGCTCCCTCTGTCGATTCCCTTGCACCCGCCCTGCATCGACGGCAAACTACACCACGACTCCCATTCGAAAATCTACTTCGTTGTGCACGAAGCTCGGTCGTCACAACCGTAGTCGATACCACACCGTTCTCACGAAAATGGTCAAGACGAGCTTTTTCAGCCTCCTTGTCGCCGTCGTCGCTGTCACCAGCGGCCTGGCGTCGGCAGGAAGCTACGACACGGCCGTACAACAGCAACAGCAACAGCAATACACTGTCGGCACGGTGGCTCCAGTCAAGGATGTGGCTCAGTCGACCACCTCAGTGTACACCGCGAGTCCAGTTGCTACCACTGCGACGCCAGTTGCCACTACCACGAAGCCAGTTGCCACCACCGCGATTCCAGTCACGACGGCACCAGCAACTCCTCTTCCAACCTATACCCCTGCTCCAATCTCCTCGACGCCATCGCTTCCGAACTGGGTTGGTCCAAAGGTCGGCGCCCCGCAAGACACGGCGTGCTACCGCAAGTCCCACTTGACCAAGAACTGCCCTGCTGGCTATGTGTTCGACAAGATCGCGACCTGCTGGGCGCAATGCCCGATCGAATACCCAGTCCAGTGTGGCATGGAGTGCATCCCTCAAAACAAGGACTGCACGCTTGAGGTCATTGGCAAGGTCACTGCTGTCGCGAATGTCGCGTTGAACGTTGCGACCTCGGGTGTTTTCGGCCAATTGTCGACTGCCAGCAAGGCTGTGCAAACCGGTGTCAAGTGTGGTCAGCAGCTTTATGCTGCCACCAACAAGGTCGTCAGCTACGCGAAGGAACTCGAAGTGAGCTTCCCAAACACCACGCAATCTCAATTCTCGTACATGCTTTCCAAGTCGGACTTCGTTGTGTACGACTTGCCTGTCGCGGTGACCACGTGCCTGGGACTTCCAACGCCATCCGGCCTCGACAACGCGAAGGAAGTTGTCGACGTTGTCAAGAAAATTTTGGACCAGGTCACCAGCAAGGGTGAGAGTATCTTGGACACCCAGACGTTCCTCAACTTTACGACGTCCGTGGGCGCTGGCGCCTCGGTCAACAAGTTGAGCTCGGTGGATCTGACCTCGCTCAAGAACCTCTTGTCCCAAGGCGTGACGTGTGGTACGGAACTCAAGAGCATCATCGACCGCGTGACGGCTGCAGTGAAGCAGATCAAGACCACATCGCCTTCGAGCGCTGTGGACGTGATCCGTGTAGCGTTGTCCAACTCGGAGCTGTTCACCAAGGACATTCCTGCTGTGACCTCGAGCTGTGTACCTAAGGACGCGTCGGGTGCGTTCCAGACGCGTGACGACATCCGTAAGACTTTCCAAGTCATCATCGACCAGATCATTGACTCATCGAGCAACAACGGCAAGCCATTGTCGACGGCCGACTACGCGCTCAAGATTGCGGACTTTGGTCTCGATGCCGTCGCCATGTTTGACCCAACCGGCATTGCTGCGTTGGCCAAGGAATACATCCAACCAATCTGCGGCCCTACCTCAATCCTCGGCGAAATCGATGATGGTTCGTTGGATCAATCGCTCGGTCTCCGTACGGTCGGCAAGGCTTTCGAAGGCAGTTACGGTACGTGGACCAAGGCTGGCGACGGTATCGTGAAGCTCATCTTCGAGAGCACGGACAGCAAGGACGTACGCGTGAACATCATGTCGGGCGGGGACAAGATCGCTGAAGTGCCAGTGAAGAAGGGCACTACAGTGACCTGGACCAAGCCGGTGGCGGACTTGAAGGACAAGACCATGTACTTGGACCGCTGGCGCCCAGGTCTCTTCGGCCTCCCAGGCACGGGTGGTGGCTCGCTCTTGATCTGGATCCCGCACACGTCGGAGGGCGGCCACTTGGAGCTTCACACTAAGATCAACGTCAGCTAGATCACATAGTTTTGACGTTCTGTATGTTTCTTCCAACTCACTCAAGAGAGCTCCTCGTGGATACGTCTAGTACCTTATGATGCTCTTCTTCAGGGTAGAATTTAACTGCGTACCTGATAGCTCACGTGCAGTTTCAGTTCGCTTTGTGCTGACTGCCTTTTCAGTTAATATGTACTGCAATTCCAATCTTCTGCTCTGTGGTATCTGGTCTCAAACGAATGTAACATTCTTTTAAGATTTTAATCAGATGTATGTGCAGCTCCATTTGTATCATGCGTGCGTTATCAGATTTCGACTTCAGACACTTTGAGCGCGTGCTTTGTTGTGTTCATGCGCATGCGGTTTTTCAGTAGTGTTCATACTGCCTAAACGTCCATTTCGCGATTCTTGTTCAGCTGACAGCTTTGCTAAACGAGGCACTCATACAGCACATCTGGATTCAATGCGGAGATCGGGATTTTATAGCGAAAGAAAAGCGGCAGCAACACTTTCCCACATGCCCAGATCGCGCATTTCGATTGTATCCAACCTGCGTCGGCGAGCATGAAGCATGCGTGTTGCTAGCAAACAGAAGGTACAGTGCTGTCAAACGAGTTCATGTCCCCCACTTCCCGCGCTTCTATCAGATTCATTGCTAGATCAGTATTCGAATCCGATTGAGAAACATTAATACGACCAACCATGCAATTAAGGGCCTTCCTTTGACGCCTGAAGAACACCCGAACTGTCAACTGCAGTAAAACCTGTCCTAAGCGCTGCTGTCCAAAACTTATATTTCCTCCCGGCATGGTGGAGGTGTTTGCTACACAGTTCCTATTTGTTGTTATCCTAGTTAGACTGCGCCCTTCTGGCAGAAAAAAGAATATTCTGACAAGTTAAGGATATCATTGCCTCCCCAAATATTTTTTTACGCAGTTTGTCCCAGCCATTCGTTGGGCGCGAATGGCTAGTTGATACAGTTCAGATTTGCTTGCCCGCAGCGCATCTATGACTTTTACGAAGCAACGAAACGAGATGTCAAATCCTCAGTTTGATTCCCCGCCGCTTGTCACGCGCTGCGAGTCACGGTGACATGCTGTTGAGTGCTCGAAGCCCGTGCTGGGGTCTCTGGATGGGCAAGATTATTAGTCTCTGTATGACGCTGTTTTGTGCGTCATTGACCAAGTGCAACGCTGAAAAAATCTAACTTTTCGAGCCAAACTGTACCGGGTTTCATTTAGGTGTTTCCAAACCCTAATGTGCTCAACGCAAAAGTACCAAATTCTAATCTCGTCGACACTGGCGATGCTCCGATCGATTGTGCGCTTGTACTTAGAATGCGTACGAAAGATTTAAAATCACAGCACTGACTACAACAAGGGTAGCAATGGTCATCCAGTACTGCAAGAACACTTCAGGACGCTTCTTCCCCGGGAGCTTTTGGCTCGATAGTAGTCTTAGTTTCTTTTCTCACTTGCATTGACGTTGACATTATTGCGAGCTGTTCATTAGGTTTATCTATGAGCCACAGTAAATGCCAGTCCACCTGTCCTTTTGTATTCAACATTCGACGAATTGCGCAATTGATCTTTTCTTTTTAGCCCAGTTGTATTTTTTTGACCGAGGCAAGCTGACAAAACAGGACTGTCATGTTCCAACCTCTATACCACCGAAAAGGTATGATATTAGCCACACGAAGAGCTCTTTTTGAGATGGGAGAATTGAAGATGGTACACTGTTGATGCACCGAAGGAGTTGTGCCCCAATTGATGTGTCGGATTTGGAGAAGTCAGTAGGTCAGGGAGCACTACTCAATAAAAATACTGTCGAGATTGGTTTGCCAGGTACAATCGGCATCAAATGAAGGGGAGGGGGAGGGGGCAATGGAAAGACTCAGAACGCAATCACATTATTTTTGATCAGCTCCGTCGGAGGACAACAAACATCTTACTGCACTTTCTCCGATCTTCATCGATAGTTGACAAGCATTCATAAACAAATTACCTGTACAAACCGATTCTAACTCGCAAAACAGACCATGACGGAAATCTTTACTCGACCTTCGTGTCTTTATTGTGTACTTGACTTGTAATATTATTGCCTCGAACAATTGACAAATCACGAGTTTCCCAGTTTCAATGAGGATTGTACATGCCCATCTGGGTGGTATTACGAGAGTATCCGATCGGCGAAAGACAGGCTGTTCACGGGGAACACACAAGATGACAACCACATCACCGGCTCTTTGAACCCGACACGAGAAGCTCCACACTCAACAAGCAGCGAGACTACGACTCGTTGTAGTTTTCCCCTTCACAGTTGCCCCCATGTGAGCCTGCGCTCTCGTTCCTCATTGCTCATTTTACCTTCACTGAGCTTCATCGATCCTACCGGCAACATGGTGAGCGTTCGCTTCGCTGGTCTGCTAGCGCTCGTCGCCATCGCGAACTCTGCCTCGGCTCAATCGGCGCAGCAACAAGAGTCATTACCCAACTGGGTTGGTCCAAAGGTCGGCGCCCCGCAAGACACGGCGTGCTACCGCAAGACCCACTTGACCAAGAACTGCCCTGCTGGCTATGTGTTCGACAAGATCGCGACCTGCTGGGCGCAATGCCCGATCGAATACCCAGTCCAGTGTGGCATGGAGTGCATCCCTCAAAACAAGGACTGCACGCTTGAGGTCATTGGCAAGGTCACTGCTGTCGCGAATGTCGCGTTGAACGTTGCGACCTCGGGTGTTTTCGGCCAATTGTCGACTGCCAGCAAGGCTGTGCAAACCGGTGTCAAGTGTGGTCAGCAGCTTTATGCTGCCACCAACAAGGTCGTCAGCTACGCGAAGGAACTCGAAGTGAGCTTCCCAAACACCACGCAATCTCAATTCTCGTACATGCTTTCCAAGTCGGACTTCGTTGTGTACGACTTGCCTGTCGCGGTGACCACGTGCCTGGGACTTCCAACGCCATCCGGCCTCGACAACGCGAAGGAAGTTGTCGACGTTGTCAAGAAAATTTTGGACAAGATTTTGAACAATGGCGAGAACGTGCTAGCCACGCAGTCATTCCTCAACATGACCGCTGACGTCGGTGTGGATACGTCGATCTCTGAGCTCGATGATGCGGCGATGGAGTCGCTCACGAAACTCATCAACCAAGGTGTGACATGCGGTACGGAGCTCAAGAGCATCATTGACCGCGTGATCGCTGCGATCAAGGAAATCAAGACCAAGACTCCATCGAGCCCAGTCGATCTTATCCGCCTTGCGTTGTCCAACTCGGACCTGTTCACGAAGGAAATCCCTGCGATCACCTCGAGCTGTGTGCCTAAGGATGAGTCGGGCGCGTACATGACGCGTGATGAAATTCGTAAGACTGTCGAAACGATCATTGATGAGGTCATCGAAGCCGCAAGTGTCGGTGGCAAGCCCGTGAGCACTGCTGACTTCGTGCTCAAGATCGCGGACATGGGTCTCGATGTCGTCTCGACGTTCGACCCAACTGGCATTGCTGCGCTGGCCAAGGAATACATCCAGCCAATCTGTGGCCCAACCTCGTACCTTGGTGAAGTTGATGACGGTAGCCTCGATGTCGCGCTCGGCTTGCGCACCATGGGCAAGGCGTTCGTGTCGAGCTCGGGTACTTGGACTAAGGCTGGTAGTGGCAACGTCACGATCAACTTTGTGAGCGTCGACAAGGAAGATGTGCGTGTGAACATCATGTCTGGTGGTAACAAGATCGCTGAAGTGCCAGTGAAGAAGGGAAAGACTGCGACGTGGACCAAGTCAGTGGCGGACTTGCAAGACAAGACCATGTACTTGGACCGCTGGCGCCCAGGTTTCTTCGGCATTCCAGGTACCGGCGGCGGTTCGCTCCTGCTGTGGGTGCCACACAGCTCGGAAGGTGGCAGCTTGGAACTTCGTGCCCAGTTGAATGTGAGTTAGTTTTCCTTAACGACAAGAGACTCTTCGACCAGACTAATGGCGTCTGTAAAGCCTAAACGGTTGCCATTATAGTCGAAAATGCATTTTATGCCAACGTAATGGATTCTTCGAACTAGATCATCGTAGCTTGTGGGCTGGGGGCGTTTGCTTCGTAACGTGATAAATTTGAATAGGAGGTAGAGAGATGGCAATCTTCAATAAGAGACTTTTCAAAAATTTAAAAACCAGATGTAACCCACACAAGCATGTAGTCTTATTTCGGTACTCTTCTAAGACTTTCGAAAAAAAGTGGAACGCTTGAACTGAGCATACAGTGCATATGTTCTGGGAGGTACGCACAATCAAAAGTCAAAAATGCGTGGCCTTGATGAAGACAACACGCTCTTGATCTTGGCGCTCGCAATCGCAGACAAAGAAGCGTGGTGGAAGGAGGCACGTCAACGCGCCAAGGGCTACCTGCGCCGATGTACTTGCACCTGAACCCCCACCACGGTACAGCGTGGGAGGCCAACTGCAACGGAGGCAAAAACATATTTGACGACTGGATTTGACTTGGCTGGTTTCCACTTTTTCTCCGCCGCTTCAGAATCAATGGGCATCGCGTGGGTGTCGCAGTACTCGCGATTCCAGTTCTCCGTCGTTGCCACCAATAGGGAGAATCTTCGAACGCAACACGGCAATGCTTTCATATCCGCTGTGGTGTATCCTCCAGTGCCTGGCACACGGCCACCACGCCGCATGTTGTTGTCGGCGACGATAATTAAAGTGGTGGATGCTATTCTCCCAGAGTGGCCGACGGATCCTGAATGAGGTGTTGACGAAGCCCGCCGATCTGTGAAAGTGGCGGAAGCTGTAAGAAGGAGAGTACCCACAGTGCATCAAATGTTTTTGACAGGTTATCGGATTGTACACTTTTAGACCGTCTAAAATCTGTAGACCCCCTTCTCCAGACCTAAAATCTGCGAGGCCGTTTTAGAACTATAGAACGGCTCGAGCCGTATCAGATTGCCAGATTTAGGAGGCTTTCAGAGAGTAAGAGTTCGTTGCTCATGGCATAGGAAACGGGAGGTTGATGCATGCGTACAGTATCTACACTTTGTTTCCCCTATAATGCAGTGCTGTGTTGTACACGTCTCGGTGAGTGATGCAGCTGACTATAAATGCACATGGCTCGTGATCACGCCGGCGCAATTTTCGGCTTGTTCCAACAACGACAATTGAGCACCGCGTCTGCTGATTAACGCGTACTTGCTTCAGGAATATCGTCATGAGCGGCCCATGTATCCAGAGTTGCCTACTGCAGCAAGCGCATCTATAGTACTAGCGTATTATACTGTAGTTTTACCGTTCTAGATTCGCATGAGGTATCTTTCGAAACTCAACATGACGATCACTCACGTTATCAGAAAAAAGACTAAAAAATGTACATAAACGGGCAAGTAATTGGTGGGTGGCGCTCCTCCCACTTGACAGACGTCTTCAAGTGAGAGTGTCTGCACATTGTCCTATTGAGTCAATAGTCGATGGATGCGAGAAAGTTGGATGAGAGTGGGATTTTGAAGTTTATGCAGCTCTTCTATGTGTCTCCCGGTTGAGATTCGCAGATTCAACCACTGCCGATGGAGATGTTGCAAAATGAAGGAAGGAAGAAGGAAGGTGGCGTGACACAAAAGACTATTCATCGCCAGCCACGCGATTAGTCTTCGGCCTCATTGTATGGAATGGTGAGCAGAGCAGGCTTTTTTCCCTCGGTAGTGTGAAGCGAGCTTGCTGAATCCCCCCCCCCCACACACACACCACAAACAGGTAGTTTGGGTAACCCAGCCGTCTTGTTCATTCTTCAATTTGCGGAGACACCAAAAGCAGTTCCCAAGACTTTGAAGGCAGTACAACATGCACCTCCTCGCAGCACTGGTAACCCTCGCCATCACGCTGGATGTGTCTAGCGCGCAGTCCTCAGCCCTGCCCAACTGGGTCGGCCCAAAAGTTGGCGCTCCGATCGACACGGCGTGCTACCGCAAGACCCATCTGACCAAGTTGTGCCCACCAGGGTACAAGTTCGACAATGTCGCGACGTGTTGGGCCGAATGTCCGATCGAGTACCCCGTCGAGTGCGCTATGGAGTGTCTTCCACAGAACAAGGATTGCGCTCTCGAGATCATCACCAAGGTGAATGCTGTGGCGACGGTCGCGATCACGGCCGCGACAAGCGGTGTGTTTGGCCAGATCAGTGCCGCCAGTACGGGTGTGCAGCAAGGCATTAAGTGTGGCCAGAAACTCTTTGATGTCGTGAACAAGGTCATCGGGTACGCCAAGGAGCTTGAAGTCATGTTTCCAGGCACGACGCAGGAGCAGATCCAGTACTTGCTCTCCAAGTCCGACCTCGTAATCTATGACTTGCCTGTCGCAGTCGCAACATGTGCGGGTCTGCCGACTCCGAGTGGGCTGGACCAGGCGGCTGAGATTGTCGCCATTATCAAGAATATCCTGGACCAAGTGATGACGAAGAAGGACTCGATCACGCTCACGCCACAGAGTTTCCTCACATTCATGACCCAAGTTGGCGCGGGGAAGAGCATCGCCAGTCTCACGACAACGGACCTCAGTGCATTGACTAATTTGCTGGACACGAAGAACCTGAGCTGCGGTGAGGAGCTCAAGAATCTCATTGACCGTGTCGTCGCAGTCGTGAAGCAGATCAAGACCGAGATGCCCAGCAGCACTGTCGATTACATCCGCCTCGTACTGACAAACTCGGATCTGTTTCTCAAAGAGATTCCAGCTGTTACCTCGAGTTGCATCCCAAAGAACGCCACAGACGCGTACCAGATCCGAGACGATATTCGTAAGACTCTGCAGGTCATCATCGACAAGCTCATTGACTCGTCTAGCAACTCCAGCGGGAAGCCTCTTACCGCCGCCGAGTATGCGCTCAAGATCACGGACTTTGGGCTTGATGTGGTGGCCATGTTCGATCCGACGGGTATCGCAAAGCTCGCGAAGGAATTCATCCAGCCCATTTGTGGCCCTACGTCCTTCCTCGGTGAAATCGACGACGGAAATCTGGATATTGCCTTGGGTCTCCGCACGGTCGGCAACGCGTTTAACTCCAGTTATGGCACGTGGACGAAATCTGGCGATGGCAGCGTGAGCATCACGTTCGTGAGTGTCGATACGCAGGATGTCGTGGTCAACATCATGTCGGGTGGCACCAAGATGACCGAAGTCTCGGTCAAGAAGGGCACAACCGTGAAATGGTCGGCGCCTGTGGCTTCGCTCCAGGACAAGACTTTGTACCTCGACCGTTGGCGCCCAGGTTTCTTTGGCATCCCAGGCACCGGTGGTGGCTCGCTTCTTCTGTGGGTCCCGCACTCGTCGAGCAAAGGCCACTTGGAACTCCGTGCTCAGCTCAACGTGAGCTAAATCCGGTATCGTGAATTCTCTCATCATGCGAATGTAATTTTTCGTAGTAGCTGCCAATATGTACGCATGAGCGCAGTACGAAAAGCTGTGTAAATGTTTTAGTGTGTTCGTTTGATTACCTCATGAAATCTCAAGTCTCCACGGACAACTAACGTTACGAAGACGGCATGCATTATGGTTGGCAGACTACATCTTGGGACACAAACAGAGTGGGTGGGTGTGTCGATCTAACTGACGTTGACCGAGACAGTGAGGTCGACGTGACCTCCTTGCGACGAGTGCGGGATCCACATCACGAGCGAACCGCCACCGGTACCTGGGATACGAAGGAAACCCGGGCGCCAGCGGTCCAGGTACAGTGTCTTGTCTTGCATCTCCTTCATCGACTTTTCCCATTTCTTGACCACGCCGTTCTCGAGTTTTACCGTGTCGATCAGCTGACCGGCCGAGAAAATGTTGACTTCGACGTTTTCGTTGTCATTGCTGATAAACGTAAGCTTCACCTTTCCATCGCCCTTCTTCTTGTACGCGCCGTTACTCGTCTCAAACGCTTTACCAATGGTGTGGAGACCGAGCGCTTTCTCCAATGGACCATCGTCGACTTCGCCGATGAATTGCGTTGGGCCACAGATCTTTTGGATGAATTCGCGCGCCATTGCAGCGATGCCTGTGGGGTCGAAGAAGGCGATAGCGTCCAGACCGAAACTCGCGACCTTGAGCGCGTAGTCGCGTTTCTTGAGCGGTTTTTCTGTCTTGGTTGCCGTGTCGGATGAGGAATCGATGACTTTGTCGATGATCGTTTGGAACGATTTGCGCACTTGGTCGCGGACCGCATAGAAATCCTTCGTGCTTTTGGGGATACAGTCGTTTGTGGCCTGTGGAATGTCAACAAGGAACAGCTCCGATGTCGTCAGCGACAACCGAATCGCATCCACAGGTGATGCAGGTGCCTTCTCCTTGATTTCGTTCACTTTCGCAATGACCTTGTCAACGATGCTCTTGAGTTCGCCGCCGCACGTTATCACTTTGTCCAGTTTGCTGACTTCAGTGGCCGGCATCTTGCCCACCTGCTTCACACCCGCAGTGGTTGAAAGCTCGACAAACGTCTTCGGCTCCAATGCGGCCGCACGCTTCTCGATGACGGCATTGATGATGTTCTTGACGGGGGTGACGATCTCCGAGGCTGTCGAAAATGCGTTGGCAATCGATGAACCAATGCACGTCGTGACTGCGAGCGGTAGGTCGATGACAGCAAAGTCCGACTTCATCAACAGTGTTACCAATTGCTCCTTGGTCGTCTTCGGCTGCTTCTCTTCGATGTCAGCGATGTGCTCCAGGATCTTTTGAACGATGTCGTAGAGCTGCTTCCCGCAACGCACCGCAACATCCAAACCCTTGACTGTCTTGGTGATGTGTCCAAATACACCAACAGAGGCGGTGCTCAATGCGGCATTCGCGACTGCGCTGATCTTGGTAACGACTTCGACGCCGCAGTCCTTGTTCTGGGGGATGCACTCCATCCCACATCGGACCGGGTAGTCCAGAGGACATTCGGCCCAGCACAAGCCGACCGTCTTGTTCACGTGGAAACCAGGTGGGCACGTCTTCGCAATGTGGGTCTGGCGGTAGCACGCCTTACCCGTCGGCGCATTCACGATCGGGCCAATCCAGTTCGGCAGGCCGTTTGTAGGCTGGTGCTTAATCACGACGCGCGTGTTGGTCGACGACGACTTTGTGA
Organism: Globisporangium ultimum DAOM BR144; assembly: GCA_000143045.1. Taxonomy (NCBI): domain Eukaryota; phylum Oomycota; class Peronosporomycetes; order Pythiales; family Pythiaceae; genus Globisporangium; species Globisporangium ultimum. The sequence goes on along the minus strand of GL376605.1, from coordinate 926,244 downwards.
GCGTTTTCTTCGCAGCAGTCGTAGTAGAATTTGCGGTCGAGGTAGTTGTAGCGGACGCCTTCGCTGTACCAGTCGTACCGGTTGACTTAGATTTCGTCAGAGTCTTTGCAGTAGCCGCTGATGGTGTTGTCTTCGCTTTTGTAGCAGTGGTCACCGTCGTACCAGTCTTGGAGGTTGTAGTGGCCCCAGTCGACTTGCTCGTCGTCGAAGTACTGCCAGTAGCTTTGGTGGCAGTCCCAGTAGTCTTAGCCGTCGTTCCGGTTGTCTTGGCTGCCGAAGTACCAGTCGCCTTGGCAGTGGTGCCAGTAGTCTTGGCGGCAGTCGTTTTGGCGGTGGTTCCGGTTGTCTTGGCACTCGTTCCAGTAGCCTTGGTTGCAGTCTTTGGTGTCACGGCCGTCGTGCTCGTCGCCTTCGTGGTGGACGTGGAGGCGACTGTGCCAGCCGACTGGGCAATGGCGAGGTGGTTGCCGCTGGAGATGGCAACGACCGCTGTGAGAAGACCGATGAGCGCTGCTTTGACCATCTGTGCTGCTGGTGTGTCAATGTGACCAGGACGAGGAAAATTGACAAGTGAGGTCTTGGGACGTAGGTGCACAGAGACCCTCGAATAAGCACGGATGTTTTCCTTCTGTGGCTAGGCATCAGCACTGTAATCACACTATTACGATGCACTTGATTTGAACAAATGAACGCTCACTCACCCAAAAGATCCTGATGTCGATCGTGCGCATCTGTTGCACGTCACTGGGATTTGCCAGTGATGTTTGTACTATAAAACCTCTATATATGCATAACTCGGTTTTAAATCGCTTTACTGGCATTGTTCAATGCGTCTCTGACAGGTGATTGCAAATAGATCATGCACAGTCTACTACAGTACTCGCCACTGTGCTCGTGCCATTGCTTGTGCATGTATTACTCCTGTTGCCTGAAGGATCCACCATGCAAAGTACAGCAAGACTTCTACCTTCGCGAGTGCAAGTAAAATTTGCAAAAGGGAAGTTATAAAACCGACTTTATGCAAGTCAAGAGTATGCAAGCCTAGAAGGAATGCTGTTCACCGACCTTAGTGTTGGCTCGTCACTGATGAGCCATCTGATCATCGCTATTAATAATAGTCGAAGCTTGCATACACTAGATATGATAATTAATACAGTAAACCATCTGGTGCCGCAGGAGCTGAAACAGTGGTACTTCAACGTCACGAACGTCTCAGTTCCAATAGTTTTCATTTGTAGCCGTCGGCACAGCGCAGAATGGAAGCATGTGATCTGAAGGAAGCGATTGATAGCACCGTCACCCTCATACCAACAGCGCAATAGTGTGAAGAGCACCGTAAACGCGATTAAATGGAAGAAGATCCAAGTGAACGATTAACGATACGAGGCGGTGGCTTTGATTAAGATATTGGAGTATACGTTCTCTGGTGTATTTTAATACACCACACTATATTAAAATAATGCTGTGTTACATCTTATGCAGTATGGCGACTACAGCACATGTACTATAAATCCGAGGCTTCAAAGTCGAGAATCACGTGCACTCAGTGAAAACAGATGGCTAGGTAAACGCTGTACTCCCAAGAAAGCTATCCAGCAGCACGAGCTGCAAGGACGCACGCCATATGGTACGTCGTCCCAGCCCAAGTGGCACTCTCAAGCTGTTTTCGAGGCACGTGGAAGTTTATGTTGACTGGCGGCTATGAAGATCTATTCGTCACATAGCAAGTGGACGAAACTCCTGAAGCGTTGCGCTTAACTTAGGAGGATGGGCAAAACTAGCAGTTACTTCGAAATAATAAAATACTGCATGTTCGCTTTCAGTTAATTTGGCAGAAAAGCTGTGAGATATGTAGGAGATAGAATGAACGAACGCTTTTCGCTTGGCCTGCTCGACGCGAGCGGGCAATAACAAGCTTAATCGACCTAAGGAGTCCATCAACTAGCAACTGACGTCATGCCTCACGGGACTTAGCAAAAACTGTGGTTTTGCTTGCTTCGTAAAAGCAAAAACCACGCTTTGTTTTATGCAATGTTTTTTGTTTTTCGAGATGGCTTTATACTTTTGTGTGCAAGTACAACATAACACTATGTAGCACGACTCGATTTCTCATAAATAAGTATAAACTAACATTATTTACTTACAAAAAGTGCATTATATCCCGTTAAAACACGCGTCAAAAGCAAAACAAAAATGGTTGTTTTCTTAACACGTTTCTGTGAAAAAGTTTTTCCATCACCATAAGAAATTGGCGAGATTGATTTTGCTATTAAGTTTTACACTAAACCCACCGGATGCACACAACGTTTCGGTGAAATTCTTTCCTGACTACAGAGCTCGAGATTATCCGCCGAAGGTGTATGCATGTCAATTCCCAGGGATTTCTATCCGTAGATCACACCAGGTTTCAACAAATATGCCGCATAAGGGGTGGTGTCTTCCCCCTCCCCCCCAGTCGGCGGACCTAAGCTGCTTCGATCGCCACTTCGGGGGAGACGTAGCACCCTCCTTCGTGTCGTTCGCGCTCAGTAGCTATAGACAGAATGTTGAAGGTTTTTTTACTTTTTTCCTACAAAATCACCGCCAGTGTATTTTGCTTAAAATTCTGTCTTTTTTATGAAAAGACCTGGGCAATAGATTTTTATTATTTTGGAGGGAAATAAAACAAATAGGCCACTTGAAACATAAAATAAAAAATATGCATCTTCTCAAACATAAATAAAATTATACGCCTCTGTGGAAAGAAAAAGAACAATTCAGTAAGGACTAAGTAAGGTATATTATGTTACGCGTGGCGAACGACAATATCCATTCCCTGAGCTACACTATAGAGTAGTTTCGACACAGGGTAAAAAGGTGATCGTCATGGAATGGTGCCTGCGGCACCATTCCATGACGATCTAGCACATCAAACGCATAAAAGGTCTCGCCACAGCCATTTGGTCGTGTCGAGACAGTCGGTCGACGCCAC